>JAKOOJ010000031.1:1543196-1548196 GCA_022577455.1 Arizona elegans
AGAGAGTAGGTGAGATAGATAGATAGATAGATAGATAGATAGATAGATAGATAGATAGATAGATATAAAATAGAAGACATACAAGAAATTAGATAGATAGATAGATAAGGTAGGTAGGTAGGTAGGTAGATACAGTAGATAGATGATAGATAGAGATAGATGGATGGATGGATGGATGGATGGATAGATTAGATAGGTAGATAGATTAGGTAGGTAGGTAGGTAAATACATAGATGATAGATAGATAGATAGATAGATAGATAGATAGATAGATAGATAGATAGATAGATTAGGTAGGTAGATACAGTAGGTAGATAGATAGATAGATAGATAGATAGATAGATAGATAGATAGATAGGAGAGAGAGAGAAAGAGAGAGAAAAGATGAAGAATTCAGATTTTCTCTGGAGTGAAGGTCTTCTTTAATGCAAACGAAATGAGAAAACACTCTAACATAGACCCAACATTAATGGTTTACACAATAGAAAACAGAGTTGGAAGGGACCTTGGAGGTCTTCTAGTCCAACCCCAAGCAGGAGACCCTAAACTATTTCAGACAAATGGCTCAGTCCCGTCCCTTCTTGAAAACTTCCAGCAATGGAGCACCCACAATTCTCTGGAGGCAAATGATGAATTGTTCTCATAATTGAGGAAATTTCTTCTTAATTCTAAGCTGCTTCTCTCCTTGATTAGTTTCCACCCATCACTTCTTGTCCTGCCTTCAGGTGCTTTGGAGAATAGCTTGACTCCCTCTTCTTTGGGGCAGCCCCTCAAATATCGAACGACTGCTATATTTATAGCAGAGCACAGTTCATAGGGACGCGGTGGCTCAGTGGCTAAGACGCTGAGCTTGTCGATGGAAAAGTCGGCAGTTCAGCGGTTCGAAACCCTAGCGCTGCGTAATGGGGTGAGCTCCCGTGACTTGTCCCAGCTTCTGCCAACCTAGCAGTTCGAAAGCAGGTTAAAAATGCAAGTAGAAAAATAGGGACCACCTTTGGTGGGAAGGGAACAGCGTTCCGTGCACCTTTGGCATGGAGTCATGCCGGCCACATGACCACAGAGACGTCTTCGGACAGCGCTGGCTCTTCAGCTTTGAAACAGAGATGAGCACCGCCCCCTAGAGTCAGGAACAACTAGCACATATGTGCGAGGGGAACCTTTACATTTTCCTTACAATTTATAGACTTAACCAGAGGTCAGCAACCTGCGGCTCTGGAGCTGCATGTGGTTCTTTCACACTTCTGCTGTGGCTCCTTATCACTCAAAATATGCGTCACAACCGCCAATGTGCGACACCCACCAGCACGCAATTTATTGAGCTTTTCAACCCCGGTAGGCTAACCATGGATAAATCCAAGAAGAGAAAAGTTTCAGAAGAAAACAGAATTTTTATTTCAACTACATATGCTAGTTTTGTGGCCGCTCGAGAAATAGTCAGGCACGGGAAGGGTTTTTGTGGCTCCCGGTGTTTTCTTTTCTGTGGGAAACGGGTCCAAATGGCTCTTTGAGTGTTTAAGGTTGCAGACCCTTGGACTAAACCATAGTTAATTCCTCAAGCTGAAAGGAGAGCAAACTTGGCTTAACACGATAGAGTCATCCCGGCTAGAAATCTGATTTCCAAACAGTTCCATTTGTAAGCAGGCCGTCTCCGTCTCTCTGTGCTTTCAAACACTTCCCTTCTCAGTTGACACAGAGCGAGGAGGGAAGTTATTAAGCGTTTTAAAAGGGAATTTGGGTGCCTGAAAGTTCAGATTTAATGCCGGTGTGGCAGGATGTTCAATTCCATTCAGATGGCTGGAAGCCACGACCCAGAATGAAATCTTTCATAAGAGACAGAAATGCTGGCTTTGCTCTCCCACCCACTCCCCACTCCTGCTCAATGCCTCTATAGAATGAAACGTATGACAAAATCCCTTTTCATGGCTCGGCCAGTGCCAAAGCTCCTTCTCCGTTTATTCTCTTCCCCCACCTCCCCTCCGCAAAAACTCAAGAATTCAATATAAAAGCTCAGGTCATCGATGCAGAGAGCGATCTGGAAAATGAGGAAAGAAAGAGAAAGAGAGAGAGAGAGAGAGAAAGAGAGAAAGAAAGGAGGGAGGAAGGAAGGAAGGAAGGAAAATGGAAGGAGGAAAACAGATTGAAATTCAGTAAAGTGTTCACCATAGAACCAATCAGCCTTAAAATAAAGTTTATTTTGGGAAGGAAGGAAGGAAGGAAGGAAGGAAGGAAGGAAGGAAGGAAAGAAAATGGAAGGAAGGAAAATGGAAGGAGGAAAACATTGAAATTCAGTAAAGTATTCACCATAAATAAAGTGTATTTTGCGAAGGAAGGAAGGAAGGAAGGAAGAAAGGAAGGAAGTTTCTGTAAAGTGTTCACCATAGAACCAATGAGCCTTAAAAAAAGGTTCATTTTGGGAAGGAAGGAAGGAAGGAAGGAAAATGGAAGGAGGGAAGAAAACAGATTGAAATTCAGTAAAGTGTTTACCATAAATAAAGTGTATTTTGGGAAGGAAGGAAGGAAGGAAGGAGGGAGGGAAAATGGAAGGAGGAAAACAGATTGAAATTCAGTAAAGTGTTCACCATAAATAAAGTGTATTTTGGGAAGGAAGGAAGGAAGGAAGGAAGGGAGGGAGGGAGGGAGGGAGGAAGGAAGTTTCTGTAAAGTGTTCACCATAAAATCAATGAGCCTTAAAAGATGGTTCATTTTGGGAAGGAAGGAAGAAAGGAAGGAAGGAAGGAAGGAAGGAAGGAAGGAAGGAAGGAAGGAAGGAAGGAAGGAAAATGGAAGGAGGAAAACAGATTGAAATTCAGTAAAGTGTTCACCATAAATAAAGTGTATTTTGGGAAGGAAGGAAGGAAGGAAGGAAGGGAGGGAGGGAGGGAGGGAGGGAGGGAGGGAGGAAGTTTCTGTAAAGTGTTCACCATAAAATCAATGAGCCTTAAAAGATGGTTCATTTTGGGAAGGAAGGAAGAAAGGAAGGAAGGAAGGAAGGAAGGAAGGAAGGAAGGAAGGAAGGAAGGAAGGAAGGAAGGAAGGAAGGAAAATGGAAGGAGGAAAACAGATTGAAATTCAGTAAAGTGTTCACCATAAATAAAGTGTATTTTGGGAAGGAAGGAAGGAAGGAAGGAAGGAAGGAAGGAAGGAAGGAAGGAAGGAAGGAAGTTTCTGTAAAGTGTTCACCATAGAACCAATGAGCCTTAAAAGAAGGTTCATTTTGGGAAGGAAGGAAGAAAGGAAGGAAGGAAGGAAGGAAGGAAAATGGAAGGAGGGAGGAAAACATTGAAATTCAGTCAAGTGTTCACCATAGAACCAATCAGCCTTAAAATAAAGTTTATTTTGGGAAGGAAGGAAGAAAGGAAGGAAGGAAGGAAGGAAGGAGGGAAGGAAGGAAGGGACAATTTTATCCCTTCAAAAACTAAGCTATTTCAATTTCAGACCCCCCTAAACCCTCCAAATGTTCCTCCTTCTGTCATATAAGCTCCTTTTCTGCCAGATTACAGCTGCCCTTTTCCTCCCCTCTGGCCCACTTCGAGCCTTCTTCTCTGTCCCCTGGTCTCAAAATGGCAGAGCTACCCAGAGAGTTGCCTCTGTCAGCTGAAGGCATCCATGCTGGTCTCATGACCCCTCCAGGTGATGAGATCTCAGGACAGATTTTCTCACTGGATGTGACATGACCTCTGGGATTTCTACTGCTAGGCAGGTAGGAAGGAAGGAAAGCCCTGAGATGCTTCAGATCCAAAGCGTGAATGAACTTCAAGAGATGGTCGGTGGGACTATCCTGCCAGGATGAGAGAAATCTGCGTCCGGACAAAGAAACTTTTGCTCCCAAGCATAAGAGATGCCTCATCAGGTCACGCAAGTGAGGAAACCATAGCTTCTCTTAGCATGTTCTTCTCTTTTAAGACTTGGGGACAATTCTGATTCTGGTTGCAGGAACTGGGTATTTCTGTCTATCTATCTATCTATCTATCTATCTATCTATCTATCTATCTATCTATCTATCTATCTATTTATCAAATTTCTATACCGTCCTACTCCCGGAGTACTCAGGGCAGTGAACAGCCAAGATAAAATACAGATAATACAGTTCAGATAATACAGTCTAGTTTGATGAAGAGAAGGACTAAGGGAGACTTGATAGCAGTCTTCCAAAATCTCAGGGGCTGCCCCAAAGAAGAGGGAGTCAAGCTATTCTCCTAAGCACCTGAAGGCGGGACAAGAAGCAATGGGTGGAAACTCATCAAGGAGAGAAGCAATTTAGAACCAAGGAGAAATTTTCTGACTGTTAAAAGAATTAACCAGTGGAACCACTTGCCACCAGAAGTTGTGAATGCTCCAACACTGGAAGTTTTTAAGAAGATGTTGGATAACCATTTTGTCTGAAGTGGTGTAGGATTTCCTGCCTAAGCAGAGGGTTGGACTAGAAGACCTCCAAGGTCCCTTCCAACTCTGTATTCTATTCTATTCTGATGGTGGCTTCTAACAGATGAACAGAGTTGGAAGGGACTTTATATAGGTCATCTAGTCCAACCCTCCCCAGCTCAAGCAGGAGGACCCTACACCATTTCTGACAAATGGCAGTCCAATCTTCCTTGAAAGTCTCAAGTGATGAAGCTCCCACAACGTCTGAAGGCAACTTCTCTTCCATGGGTCGATTGCTCTCACTGTCAGGAAATTTCTCCTTATTTCCAGGTTGAATCTCTCCTTGATCAGTTTCCATCCATTATTTCTTGTCTGGCCTTCAGGTGCTTTGGAAAATAGCTTGACCCCCACTCCTCTCTGTGGCAGCCCTTCCAATATTGGAAAGACTGGTATCCTGTCTCCCCTGATCCTTCTCTTCACTAGACTAGCCATGCCCAGTTCCTGCAACCGTTCATCGTATGTTTTTCCCTACAGCCCCTTAATCCTCTTGGTTGCTCTCCTCTGCACTTTTTCTAGAGTCTCAACATCTTTTTTACATCGTGGTGACCAAAACTGGATGCAGGATTCTAGTTGTGGTC
>JAKOOJ010000031.1:1553196-1806422 GCA_022577455.1 Arizona elegans
AAGGCGGCGGCGGGCTAGAGGTTTGAAGGAGTTCTCCTTACTTGTCGCAGGACGAAGAGATGGAGTCCTCAGGATGACACTCGCAAGGAAGGCAACGTTGGGGAGGTTGACTGAGATAGTAGCCATCTTCGCATCTGTCACACGAGGGCCCCGTGTAACCTGGGTGGCAGTGACAGTGACCCGTGACATTGCATTCACCCGCACTTGTGCTTCCGACGGAGCTGCAGTTACAGAAGACATCTGCAAGAGGAGCAAAGGGGAAAAAAAGGAACCTGAAATTAATTACGGGCTGATTGGAGAATCATATTTCCTCTTCTTCTTCTTTTTTTTTTTTTCTCTACAGTTGAGTCATTGCAGACAACACACCTCGCCTCAGATCCCAATTTGGAGAGTGTAGGACAAAAAGCCAACGCAATCCTCAATTGCATTAACAGAAGGATTCAATCAAGATCAAGGGAGGTACTAATACCACTCTATAAAGCCTTAGTAAGACCACACCTAGAGTACTCCACCCAGTTTTGGTCACCACACTATAAAAAAAGATGTTGAGACTCTAGAAAGAGTGCAGAGAAGAGCAACAAAGATGATTAAAGGACTGGAGGCTAAAACATACGATGAACGGTTGCAGGAACTGGGCATGGCTAGTCTAGCGAAGAGAAGGACCAGGGGAGACAGGATAGCATCTTCCAATATTGGAAGGGCTGCCACAGAAAGGAGAGGGTCAAGCTATTCTCCAAGGCACCTAAAGGCCAGACAAGGAATAATGGATGGAAACTGATCAAGGAGAGATTCAACCTAGAAATAATGAGAAATTTTCTGACGGGGAGAACAATCAGCCCATGGAACAGAAGTTGCCTTCAGAAGTTGTGGGAGCTTCATCACTTGAGACTTTCAAGAAGAGACTGGACTGCCATCTGTCAGAAATGGTGTAGGGTCTCCTGCTTGAGCGGGGGGTTGGACTAGATGACCTACAAGGTCCCTTCCAAATCTATTAATCTATTAAAATATATTTAACTCCGGTATTTCTTGAATTGTCCCACGGTGAGTTTTTCAGAGTCAGTTGTCCCATTCCGACTTCAATTTGATCGTTTTAAGATAGAGATTTTTAAAAAAACCTGAATTTTGGGTCGGAAAACATTAGAAAACAACTTGATTGGGGTCGGTCAAGATTAAGCAGTAAAACTCAAGTGGTAATGGATCCCACTTGAGTTAATGGAAGATATGCAAAGCTTTAAACCAGCAAGCTGAACTGTGATCGACAATGGGAAATTTATCTCTTACTTCAGTAATAATCAGGATTTTATTACTATTTCCCCCCCGCCCCCCATGAAGCAAAGTTGGTCTACTTCCAGTTAAGTTAGGGAGATAAATAATGATAAATAATCTCCAAATTGGAGGTCTGAATCAAATTAATGAGATGATCCGCATGACAATCAATCCTATTTTTATTCTTGCAACATACTACGAGGTGGAGCAGGCTTAGCTTGGTGGCCAAGCAGGTCTTTGGACTCCAACCCAACCCACAACTAGACCACACCTGTTGAGGTATAGCACCTCTGCCTAAGGTTAATGTCCATCTTCGCCCCAAAGGTGCTTTTTCAAGAGGCAACTGGACTTTCTGGGTTTGCTTTGAAGACGTTTGGCTTCTCATCCAAGAAGCTTCTTCAGCTCTGACGGGATGGTGGTGGGGAATGGGTGGATTTATATTCCTTGCAGGCAGCTGGTTATTTGCATACTTTTAGAGAGTCGTTGAGGCCACTTGGAGGTTGATCTGTGTCCTCAGGGTCACCTGAGTGGTGCAAATGAGTTTGGAGCCTTCTTGGAAGTGTTCGTCTTGGAACTTCTTGGAACAGTTCCAAGAAGGCTCCACATCCAACTGCACCACTGAGGGATACCCTGAGATAAATCTCCAAGTGCCGTTGAAAGGACTGTGTTGGAAAATGGAAGTGGCCTCAACGACTTGCTAAAAGGATGCAAATGACCAGCTGTCTGCAAGGAGTATAAAGCCTTCCATTCCCCACCACCATCCGGTCAGAGCTGAAGAAGCTTCTTGGATGAGGAACAAAACGTCTCCAAAGAAAAACCAGAAAGTCCGGTTGCCTCTTGAAAAAAGCATCCATGACCTCGATGACTGAGAATCTCCATAAACATTTAGCTCCCTTCTTCCTCCCTTCTAACCTTCTCTCCTACTCTTGTTTCCTCTCTCTTTCTTCCTCTCCTTTTCCCTTTCTTCTTTCCTCCTCTCCTTCTCCTTCTCGCCTTCCCCTTCCTTTCCCCCACACCTCCCTTCTTCCTCCCTTCTAACCTTCTCTCCTACTCGTTTCCTCTCTCTTTCTTCCTCTCCTTTTCCCTTTCTTCTTTCCTCCTCTCCTTCTCTACTTCCCCTTCCTTTTCCTCACACCTCCCTTCTTCCTCCCTTCTAACCTTCTCTCCTACTCTTGCTTCCCCTCTCCCTTCTTCCTCTCCTTTTCCCTTTCTTCTTTCCTCCTCTCCTTCTCCTCCTCTCCTTCCCCTTCCTTTCCCCCACACCTCCCTTCTTCCTCCCTTCTAACCTCTTCTACTCTTTCCTCTCTCTTTCTTCTGTCCTTTTCCCTTTCTTCTTTCCTCCTCTCCTTTTCCTTCTCGCCTTCCCCTTCCTTTCCCCCACAACTCCCTTCTTCCTCCCTTCTAACCTCTCCTACTCGTTTCCTCTCTCTTTCTTCCTGTCCTTTTCCCTTTCTTCTTTCCTCCTCTCCTTCTCCTTCTCGCCTTCCCCTTCCTTTCCCCCACACCTCCCTTCTTCCTCCCTTCTAACCTCCTCTCCTACTCGTTTCCTCTCTCTTTCTTCCTCTCCTTTTCCCTTTCTTCTTTCCTCCTCTCCTTCTCCTTCTCACCTTCCCCTTCCTTTCCCCCACACCTCCCTTCTTCCTCCCTTCTAACCTCCTCTCCTACTTGTTTCCTCTCTCTTTCCTCTCCTTTTCCCTTTCTTCTTTCCTCCTCTCCTTCTCTACTTCCCCTTCCTTTTCCTCACACCTCCCTTCTTCCTCCCTTCTAACCTTCTCCTACTCTTGCTTCCCCTCTCCCTTCTTCCTCTCCTTTTCCCTTTCTTTTTTCCTCCTCTCCTTCTCCTTCTCTAATTTCCCTTCCTTTCCCCCACACCTCCCTTCTTCCTCCCTTCTAACCTTCTCTCCTACTCGTTTCCTCTCTTTCTTTCTCTCCTTTTCCCTTTCTTCTTTCCTCCTCTCCTTCTCCTTCTCTCCTTCCCCTTCCTTTCCCCCACACCTCCCTTCTTCCTCCCTTCTAACCTCTTCTACTCTTTCCTCTCTCTTTCTTCCTGTCCTTTTCCCTTTCTTCTTTCCTCCTCTCCTTCTCCTTCTCGCCTTCCCCTTCCTTTCCCCCACAACTCCCTTCTTCCTCCCTTCTAACCTCTCCTACTCTTTCCTCTCTCTTTCTTCCTGTCCTTTTCCCTTTCTTCTTTCCTCCTCTCCTTCTCCTTCTCGCCTTCCCCTTCCTTTCCCCCACACCTCCCTTCTTCCTCCCTTCTAACCTTCTCTCCTACTCGTTTCCTCTCTTTCTTTCTCTCCTTTTCCCTTTCTTCTTTCCCTCCTCTCTTCTCTCCTCTATCCCTCTCCTTTCCCCTTCGGTCTTGCAAGAGGGTTATCTGATCCAGCGGACACACGTCGGATGCATGCCTCCCGCCAACTGCCGGGAATGGTTTGATCCAGCATTATTCAATAGTGCCAGCAAAACTCAGCTTTGGAGGCCCAACCCATGGCAGAAGTAGAAAGATTGGTTGATCCGTTGATCCTCTCCAACGCCTACTCAAAAAGAGCCATGCCATCAGCTCAAAGCCTCATTGTTTTTCCAAAAGTTGCACCCGATCAGCAAAAACCAGATACAAAACAATGCCCAAGAATGACAACGCAGGACGTCCATCAAGTTAGAAAAACTCTCGTGGAATGGTTGAGGAGCGAATATTTTTTCCTATCCTGAAACCAAGTTTCACGAAGAGAGTCCCTTTGTTGGAGCTAACATGTTGGAGACATACAGATTGGAAGGGAGCTTGTAGGTCATCTAGTCCAACCCCCGACCCAGGCAGGAGACCTTACACCATTTTTGACAGATGGCAGTCCAGTCTCTTCTTGAAAGCCTCCAGTGATGAAGCTACCACAACTTCCAAAGGCATCTTCTGTTCCATCGGTTGATGGTTCTCGCTGTCCTTATTACTTACGTAAGGGAGGGGGGCACTAAGCATTTTGGAAACCAACCCACAAGCTCAGAGAACGAACCTTCAGCCTCATCCTACACCCGAGTTATAGATCTAGAAAGATCTGGAAAGAGTGCAGAGAAGAGCAACCTGGATGATGAGTGGACTGTAAGCTAAAACATACGATGAACAGTTGCAGGAACTGGGCATGGCTAGTCTAGTGAAGAGAAGGACCAGGGGAGACAGGATAGCTGTCTTCCAATATTTGAGGGGCTGCCACAGAGAGGAAGGGGGTCAAGCTATTTTCCAAAGCATCTGAAGGCCAGACAAGAAACAATGGATGGAAACTGACCAAGGAGAGATTCAACTGGAAACAAGGAGGAATTTCCTGACAGTGAGAGCCATCAACCCATGGAACAGAAGTTGCCTTCAGAAGTTGTGGGAGCTTCATCACTTGAGGCTTTCAAGAAGAGACTGGACTGCCATTTGTTGGAAATGGTGTAGGGTCTCCTGCTTGGGAGAGGGGGGAGGTTGGACTAGATGACCTACAAGGTCCCTTCCAGCTCTATTCTGATTGATTGATTCAACCAAGAAATAAGGAGAAATTTTCTGACAGTGAGATCAATCGACCCATGGAAGAGAAGTTGCCTTCAGAAGTTGTGGAAGCTTCCACCTTGAAGGTCCACCTTAAAAGTCAACCTGTTAGGATCTCTGCTTCCTGTGTCCTTTCAGTTGAAATTTTCCTACAACCCAACCACCAGGCTTCCCCATAACTTCCCTCCCCACCCCAACTAATCCCTCAATGTCTCTTTTAAATCTGTTTTGTTCATCACTTTTAAATCCCTAAGCAAACCCCAGGACAGGAAAAGCTAGTTATGCAAGTCTGGCTCATCGCATGATGCCAGAAAAATATTCTTTGATGCCCTCTGCACAACGCTGATTCACACAAACCTTTGGAAAGCCACTGACGGTGGTTTGATGGGCATCAACATTTTAATTATACCCATGGCGCTGCACCCACAACATCAGTATCTGGTCTTGCTAACTAGCAACGCCATCACGTGCTTTCATTTCTGTAAGGCTCATTCTATTTATTTATTTGTCAAACATGAATAAGATAACAGATATAAGTATAAACATGGTTATGAATACAGGAAATCGGTAGAAATAAACGGGGACAATAGGAGAGGGACGGTAGGCACGCTGGTGTGCTTATGTACGCCCCTTACAGACCTCTTAGGAATGGGATGAGGTCAACAGTAGACAGTCTAATCAGACTGACACCAAAGGGAATTTACAAACGTCAGACTGTGTTGGCTTGTCAAGCTGTCGTCATAAACCGTCGAAGAAATCAAGGCTGAAGAAGGCAAGGAGACTGGAGCGGGAGGGGAAGAATGCCCCGAAAACATACTTCAGATCAGACCAAACAGACACACGGAGAAGGAGATACACAGGCTCACACATCTTGCCGTTGGTTCATTTGAAGGGGTGAGCTTTGAGTGGCAGAAAATTAAAGCAACCTGCAGAGAGTACCTGTGTTGGCCAACTCAGCCTTCAAGAAAGATGATGGTCTCATAAAAAAATAACATAAACTGACAGCCTGAACAGAATAAGAGAGTTGGAAGGGACTTTGGAGGTCTTCTAGTCCAAACAGAAGACCCTATACCATTTCAGATAAGAGACTGTCCATTCTTTTCTTAAAAGCCTCCAGTGATGGAGCATTCCCAACTTCTGGTGGCAAGCTGTTCCACTGGTTAATTGTCCTCACTGTCAGGAAGTTTCTCCTTAATTCCAGGTTGCTTCTCTCCTTGATTAGTTTCCATCCATTGTTTCTTGTCCTGCCTTCTGGGGTTTTGGAAAATAAGGTCATCTTTTTTCCAGGTGCTGGGGAACTCTGAGAGTTAGAAGGAATGAATGAGGTTGAGATCCCACTACTTTAGACCAAATATAAAGAGCGGATCATTCTAGATCCACATTCTCAGCTCCGGAGCTTTTCCAGATCTGTTGGACAACTTGCCTACCCATCCTTAATCATCAAGGGCAATTATTATATATTTATTTTTGCTCTCTTTTTTTGTTTTTCATCAACCAGGCGAAAGAGAGGATTTTCCTTCTGAGCGTGTTGTCAGATGACAGAAGTTCAGAGAAGAACTTAAGAGGAATCAAGATCACGTGATTAATACCACTTTATAAGGCCTTGGTAAGGCCACACTTGGAATACTGCATTCAGTTTTGGTTGCCACGATGTAAAAAAGATGTGGAGAGTCTAGAAAGAGTGCAGAGAAGTGCAACAAAGAGGATTAGGGGACTGGAGGCTAAAACACATGAAGAACGGTTGCAGGAACTGGGTATGTCTAGTTTAATGAAAAAAAAGGACTGGGGGAGACATGATAGCAGTGTTCCAATATCTCAGGGGCTGCCCCAAAGAAGAGGGAGTCAAGCTATTCTCCTAAGCACCAGAAGGCAGGACAAGAAGCAACGGGTGGAAACTAACCAAGGAGAGAAGCAACTTAGAACTAAGGAGAAATGTCCTGACAGTGGGAACAATTAACCAGTGGAACAACTTGCCTCCAGAAGTTGTGAATGCTCGAACACTGGAAGTTTTTAAGAAGAGGTTGGATAACCATTTGTCTGAAGTGGTGTAGGGTTTCCTGCCTGAGCAGGGGGTTGAGCTAGAAGACCTCCAAGGTCCCTTCCGACTCTGTTATTCTATTCTATTCTATTCTATTCTATTCTATTCTATTCTATTCTATTCTATTCTATTCTATTCTATTCTATTCCATTCCATTCCCTTCCCTTCCCTTCCCTTCCCTTCCCTTCCCTTCCATATTTCTATTCTATTCTATTCTACTCTATTCTATTCTATTCTATTCTATTCTATTCTATTCTGTTCTGTTCTATTCTATTCCATTCCATTCCATTCCATTCCATTCTGTACACTGAGACCCTATGCACCAAGACAAATTCCTTGTGCGTCCAATCATACTTGGCCAATAAAAGAATTCTATTCTATTCTATTCTATTCTATTCTATTCTATTCTATTCTATTCTATTCTATTCCATTCCCTTCCCTTCCCTTCCCTTCCCTTCCCTTCCCTTCCATATTTCTATTCTATTCTATTCTATTCTATTCTATTCTATTCTATTCTATTCTATTCTATTCTATTCCCTTCCCTTCCCTTCCCTTCCCTTCCCTTCCCTTCCCTTCCATATTTCTATTCTATTCTATTCTATTCTATTCTATTCTATTCTATTCTATTCTATTCTATTCTATTCCCTTCCCTTCCCTTCCCTTCCCTTCCCTTCCCTTCCCTTCCCTTCCATATTTCTATTCTATTCTATTCTATTCTATTCTATTCTATTCTATTCTATTCTATTCTATTCTATTCTATTCTATTCTAATCAACTTTTCTTTGGAAAAGCATTAAAGTGACGAGGGGGAAAAAATGGGACACTGCTAAACTTTACGGCAACCTCCTGCCCTTGGTTTTCTTTCCAAAACTCTTTAAGGTTATAAGGGTGTGCATTTGGGTTTATCTTTTTTATCAAGTGCGCTCAGTTTAATCTTTCAACAAAGGGCTCCGGGGAAGACGGATGGCTCTGTTGTCATAACTTGCAGATCAAAAGTTCCTCCCCCAATGAATCAAAGCCGACAGACTTTGTGGCTTGTTCCACTTACTTTTCCCCTTTGTTCTAATACCTCCTCTTTTTTCCCCCAGAGCCATTTTTTTTTTCTTCTATTTTTAGAGACTGGTTCCACCCAGTAGTTCCGATCTAAGCTGTTTTTTTTGGGGGGGGGGTGGTTCCCGCCAAAGCATTGAATTTCTTCACCTTCAGATAGCTGAGATATTAAATTTCGACATCTGGGAGGTTGGACCTTCCTCATCTCTGCCTTCCCTTCCTCTCCCCCCATTCTTTTTATGAGAGACCATTAATCCAGCAATCATGGGAAAAAATAACTCACACTGCATATCATGCAAGGTTATCTCTCTATCTCTATCTCTATCTCCCATATCTATCTGTCTTTCTACTCTCTCTCTCTCTCTCTCTCTCTCTCTCTATCTATCTATCTATATATATATACCTGTCTCTCTCTCTCTCCCCATTTATCTACCCATCCATATCTATCTATCTCTATCTCTCTATCTCTCTATACATCTATATCTCTATCTACCCTATCTATCTATCTATCTATCTATCTATCTATCTATCTATCTATCTCTCTCTCTCTCATCTATCCATGGCTTGGTTATCTACGGGACCACCTGCTACTACCAATAGCCTCCCACCGGCCAGTACACTCCCATAGAGAGGGGCTCCTCCGGGTGCCGTCAGCCAAACAATGTCGACTGGCGGCCCTTAGGAGGAGAGCCTTCTCTGTGGGGGCACCTACGATCTGGAACGATCTCCCCCCGGAGATACGGAGGATCCCGGATCTGCGCACCTTCCGTCGCGCTCTTAAGACCTTTTTTATTTCATCAAGCTGGCCTGGCCTAAATCTTCTCCCCTTTTTAAATGTAAATTTTAATTTGTTTTTAAATTATGGGGTATTTTAAATTTGTTCAGCCAAATTATTTAATTCGTTTTTATTTTATTGTAAATTTTTGTATTTATGTGTTTTATCCTGTGGCTGTTCATCGCCCTGAGTCCTTTGGGAGAAAGGCGGTATAGAAATTTAATAAAATAAATAAATAAAATAAATATCTATCTATCTATCCCTAACTCTATCTATCCCCCTCTCTCTCTCTCTTTATATATCCATCCATCCATCTTTATCTACCTATCCATATCTATTTATCTCTCCCTCTCTCTCCCTCTCTCTCCCTCTCTATTTATCCATCCATCCATCCCTCCATCCATCCATCCATTCATCTATCTTTATCTACCTATCCATATCTATTTATCTCTCCCTCTCTCTCCCTCTCTATTTATCCATCCATCCATCCATCTACATCTATCTATCTATCTATCTATCTATCTATCTATCTATCTATCTATCTCTACCTCTATATCTAGCTGTCTATATCTCCCCCTCTCTCTATCTCTCTATTTATCTATCTATCTATCTATCTATCTATCTATCTATCTATCTATCTATCATCTATCTATCTAAAAAATTTTTTTTAAATTTGATTTATATGCTGCCCTTCTCCGAAGACTCAGGGCGGCTTACAATGTGCTCAGCAATAGCCTTCATCCTTTTGTATATTTATACAAAGTCAACTTATTGCCCCCACAACTGGGTCCTCATTTCACCTACCTTAGAAAGGATGGAAGGCTGAGTCAACCTTGAGCCTTGGCGAGATTCGAACCTGCAGTAATTGCAGGCAGCTGATCTTAATAACCAGCTTAATAACAGGGCGCCTTAAACCCCTGTACTACCAAGGCTCTGGGGTGCTTATGAGGTGCTCCATCATTGGAGGCTTTTAAGAAGAGTCTGGACAGCCACTTGTCTGAAATGATGTAGGGTCTCCTGCTTGAAAAGGAGGTTGGACTAAAGACCTCCGAGGTCCCTTCCGGCTCTATTCTGATTGATAGGTCCTTTGACTTCCTTTGGAAATGGTTTCATCATCCCCGGGGAGACTTTTCTGAAAGGTTGAAACTCGCTCTCAAGGGGAACGAAATGGTGTCACCATTGGGAAAGTTTGGGGTTGGACTAGAAGACCTCCAAGGTCCCTTCCGAACTCTATTCTGATGGATGGTTTGTGGGGAGGATACAGGATAACCGAAGCACCCAAGGCAGTGGCTTCCAAAATAGAAGCAGAGTGCCTGGAGTCAGAGAAAACATCTTAAATCATTAACTATTGATTATGAAAGCTGCTAATTTTAGCCTCGCCTGCCTTAAAAAAAACAAAAAAACACCAGGCCTGTATATGAGAAGTGAAGACAGTTCACGGAAATAGCCTCGTGAATCCAGAAATGTCTGTTTCAATTATGTGAGAGAGGCACAGCTGCGTGTAAAAGCCGTCGCAAGATCTTGCTCTAGCAAAATCGCATAACCCAAAAAAAAAAAAAACAACCCAACCCCTCCTTGTTAATTTACTCAGTTTTGTAATATCTACGGGGGAAAAAAAATCAATATCTGACTACCTCAGTTCTTTGGAAGGGACTCGATAGGCGGATTGCTTAGCGCATTGTAAGCCGCCCTGAGTCTCCAGAGAAAGGCGGCATATAAATCATTTTTTAAAAAAAAAAAAAAAAAAGCCAAATCCAGTGAGCTTCTCATACTGTTACCACTGGTTTTCCCAGCACTGGAAATGTGCGTGCCTGCCATCCGCGTGTGGCATCACAAAACACGGCAATTCGCTTGTGCATGCCATCCACACGTGTACAGCATCAAAAACACAGCGATATAGGACGGGGTTGCGCCCAGATGTGGGGGACGGGCCCACCTGCAGGTCGCTACTACTGGTTCTGTGGATGTGGCTTGTTGGGCGTGGCAGGGGAAGGATACCGTAGAATCTCCATTCCCTCCGCAATCCAGGGGAAGGTTCCTGCAAAATCCCCATTTCCTCCCGATCAGCTGGGACTTGGGAGACAGAGAATAGATGGGGGCGGAGCCAGTCAGAATTTTTACTACCGGTTCTGTGGGCGTGGCATGGTGGGCGTGGCATGGCATGGCTTGGTGGGTGTGGCTTGATGGGCGTGGCAGAGTAAGGATACCGTAGAATCTCCATTCCCTCCGCAATCCAGGGGAAGGTTCCTGCAAAATCCCCATTTCCTCCCGATCAGCTGGGACTTGGGAGACAGAGAATAGATGGGGGTGGAGCCAGTCAGAATTTTTACTACCGGTTCTGTGGGTGTGGCATGGTGGGCGTGGCATGGCATGGCATGGCTTGGTGGGTATGGCTTGGTGGGCATGGCAGGGGAAGGATACTGTAGAATCTCCATTCCCTCCGCAATCCAGGGGAAGGTTTCTGCAAAATCCCCATTTCCTCCTGATCAGCTGGGACTTGGGAGACAGAGAATAGTTGGGGGTGGAGCCGGTTCTCCGAACTACTCAAAATTTCTGCTACCAGTCTCCAGAACTTGGTCAGAACCTGCTGAAACCAACCTCTGGTCGGACGTCTGTCTGACTGTGCAAACAAACCATAATAAAAATAATAATCTGAAAATCGAAAGCGAAAGACGATGGCATGAATCAACCATGGTGGTCCCAGCGATTATCGGCACACTGGGGATCGTTTACTCCCCAAAAATCTCGGACGGTAGTGCTTAGAAAATCTGGGCATTGACCAAATTCCTATCGGTCAATTGCAAGAGGCCACATTTCCAATCCTAGGAAAGACGTGGCTGCTTTAAAGAGCTGCATTCGTGCTTCTCCAGAGCAATGGTTTGAAATCAGATCTGCACTGCCCTGTTGTTTACAGACATAGTTCAAGCCTACTAGCTGTCTGGAGTAATGGGAGTTGTAGTCCAAGTCATCTGAAAGTCATAGGTTGGAGTTGATTGGTATACACGAATGCTGATAAAAGAGCAAACAAGGAGAAACCATCACAGACAAGAAAAGGGGGTTTGTGGAGGACTCAGGAACCACCAGATTCTACTCTGTGATGTGATTTTTCTTGGATTCTCCATCCAAGGTGGATGGGGACATCCAAGGTTGGGCTGGGACTTTATTGTGCCATTCAGCCTTGGTCCAAGGTCCACTTGGTCGGGTGCGGTTCTCATCCTTCTTCAGTTGACCGATATATATATATATATATATATATATATATATATATATATATATATATATATATATATATATATATATGTCCTCATCACACCTTGTAAGCAAGCGTACAATCTGCATTGTGTGAAAATAAATCAGGAGGGAGAAGGATCAGGGGTGGGGCTGCTGGGGGTTCGCAGGGGTTCGGAAGAACCTCTAGCTAATTTAATTTAATTTAATTTAATTTCCAATTTATATACCGCCCTTCTCCCTGAGGACTCAGGGCGGTGTACAGCCAAGATAAAAAACATAGAATACAAATATTAAAACATTTAAAAATATATATAAATTTTGGCCCAAAAGTTAAAAATCACAGACTAATTAAAAGAATTTAAAAATTTCTTCTTAAGCC
The DNA here is from genome assembly GCA_022577455.1 of Arizona elegans. Lineage (NCBI taxonomy): Eukaryota > Metazoa > Chordata > Lepidosauria > Squamata > Colubridae > Arizona > Arizona elegans. The sequence goes on from JAKOOJ010000031.1 coordinate 1,565,449, forward strand.
AACCCGGCTTGCTGAAAAAGATGGGTTTTCAGGGAACGACGGAAGGCATTGAGGTCATGGATTCTCCTTATCTCCGGGGGCAACTGATTCCAGAGGGTGAGAGCTAAGATCCTGTGCAGTTCGGAGAACCCCCAAATCCCACTCCTGGCTGGCCCCGCCCACCCCTCCCCTCCCAAGAGTCCCCACGTGGCCCGTTTTGGATTCAGGTAAGTGCAAGGCATCCACGGAGGCTCAGAGAGGGCGAAAAACAGCCCTACCGGAAGTTCGGGAAGGCCAGAAACAGGGGCCTCCGGAGCCTGGGGAGGCCATTTTCGCCCTCCCGGAGGCTCAAGAAAAGCCTCTGGAGCCCGGGGAGGGCAAAAACGCCCCACCACCACCACCATGGTGCAGGAGGCTGACTAGGCCACGCCCACCCAGCAACCAGGCAGAGAACCCCTTGCTAAAAATTTTTGAAGCCCACCCCTGAGGAGGATACACAGATAATCAGATAAGCTGATACACAGCTGCAGCAAAATCCATCACACTCTTTCTTAGCAGAGATCAGAGTGCTAGAATGTAAGTCAACCTCATTTCACACAGCGTGATTTGTTTTGGGGTAAATCGCAACCACAACGCACACAAGAACGTTATCAATTAACATCAGGCAGCAAAAACAAAGAGAGAAGTGGGGGGAATAACTGGTTAAGGAAGATTAACCGGTCAAGCAAGCAAGAGGTCAAGCCAACAGGATTGGATACTGAAATAGTATTCGTGAGCATATTTGAAAGCCCCCCCCCCCGAGGTATTAGTAGAAAAGAGACCCTAAGATTTTCTGGGAGAGAAAAGGCACTGGAGTAAGTCTAGGAAGGAGGGAAGGATAAAAATATCCCAATAAAGAAACAAGAGACAGTAGCACAATAAACAATTCTTACTTTAAGATTATTTCATGAGCAATTTGGAGCAAGTACAGCCATCATAACACAACTTATATCAATGACCCATTGCAATGAGGTCCATTGACATAGCTGAGTCCAGCAAGGAGTAGCTATGGCCAGTGGCCCTGAACTCATCCCAACACATTCTTTTCATACTTTTTCTGCACGCATTTCACAACTGACTCCCTTGTTCTTTCTTACTGACAGACAGTCTCCACAAATACCTGTGTACGTCTCAAAGCTCTATCCATCGGCTACTTTCAGTTCCTTATTTCTCGCGCTTTCGTCCTTCTACGTCCAAATATATTTCAAAACTACGGACTTTGCAAAAAATCCCATTTCGCAGCAATGGCTCAGCAGGATTACAAATAGCTCTGAGACACTTTGAAATCTTCCTATCTAAAACTTTGGCTCATGTCGCTTTTTAGGGCCTACTATCCTTCTGAGAGGGACGCGGTGGCTCAGGGGCTAAGACGCTGAGCTTGTCGATCGAAAGGTCGGCAGTTCAGCGGTTCGAATCCCTAGCACCGCGTAACGGAGTGAGCTCCCGTTCCTTGTCCCAGCTTCTGCCAATTTAGCAGTTCGAAAGCACGTCAAAAATTCAAGTAGAAAAATAGGGACCCCCCCTTTGGTGGCAAGGTAACAGCGTTCCGTGCGCCTTTGGCATTGAGTCATGCCAGCCACATGACCACGGAGACGTCTTCGGACAGCGCTGGCTCTTTGGCTTTGAAACGGAGATGAGCACTTTTTTTAACGTGCTTTCGAACTGCTAGGTTGGCAGAAGCTGGAACAAGTCACGGGAGCTCACCCCGTTACGCGGCGCTAGGGATTCGAACCGCTAAACTGCCGATCTTTCGATTGACAAGCTCAGCGTCTTAGCCACTGAGCCACCGCATCCCAGCACCGTGATTCATTGGGCAGCGAGTCAGAAGCCTCACATAAAATTGTTGAGAGCACACTTAACATGTACCATCGCCTTCTGGAATGTGTTTGCTGCTCAAGAGACATTTTTTGTTGCCTGGCACTTACGCAACTGAATAGTTGACAGATAGCATCTCTTTCTGAACAACCCAAGAGGGCAAATCTATTTTTAATAACACTTCAGACGAAAGGTGAAGGAGAGAGACAAGAATCCCTGAGCAGGAATTTTCCGAATCGCAACAGCCTTCCCCATGTAAGAATTTGCAGGAGCTATCAAATGAGGAAGAACCTTCTGAAATTTCGGTTCGGTTGAGATGCTCCTTCCCAATCAACTGCTGTCTGGAAACTTCCTTTCCCAGATCCTATTCCAAACTGAGCATTCATTCAGGGGGCAAGGGGGGGCTGCCACAAAGAAGAGGGGGTCAACCCATTCTCCAAAGCACCTGAGGGCAGGATAAGAAGCAATGGGTGGAAAAAAATCAAGGAGAGAAGCAACCTAGAACTAAGGAGAAATTTCCTGACAGTGAGAACAATTAACTAGTGGAACAACTTGCCTCCAGAGGTTGTGAATGCTCCAACACTGGAAGTTTTTAAGAAGAGATTGGACAGGAATGGTATATCCTGCTTGAGCAGGAGGTTGGAATAGAAGACCTCCAAAGTCCCTTCCAACTCTTCTGTTAGTCTTTCATCACCAACATCCAACGGATTGTCTTCTAAAGCACCAACGGCACATGCGAGAGGATGCTTGGCAACCTGGTGGTATCAAAACTGTATTGGGGAAAAATATTTTGCGGATTTTTTTTTTTTTAAACCATTCTCCTTCTGGTAGGAGAAATCGCTTTGAATCCCGCTCTCCTTGAAAGCAGAAAAAGCTCTAACCTTCAAACTCTGGTCTACTTACATTTCTTCCTTTGCATCTGCAGAAGGAACTACAGTCTGGAATACTTTGAAACTATGATAGACAAGCTTCCAAGGAGTTCAAGAAAATGTTGGCAGTACGATGGAAATAGACCAACTCCACCAGCTTTAAAATTAGATCATTTTTTTTTTGGCAGGAATATCTATAGTTATCAACTATAGTTTGGGATCTTCTCTATCAGAAGCTTTACAGAGTTGGAAGGGACCTTGTAGGTCATCTAGTCCAACCCCACACCCAAGCAGGACACCCTACACCATTTCTGACAGATGGCAGTCCAGGCTCTTCTTGAAAGCTTCCAGCGATGAGGCTCCCACAACTTCTGAAGGCAACTTCTATTCCATTGGTTGATTGTTCACACTGTCAGAAAAATTTCTCCTTATTTCCAGGTTGAATCTCTCCTTGATCAATTTCCATCCATTATTCCTTGTCTGGCCTTCGGGTGCTTTGGAAAATAGTTTGACCCCATTTCCTCTCTGTAGCAGTCCCTCAAATATTGGAAGACTGCTATCCTGTCTCCCCTGGTCCTTCTCTTCACGAGACTAGCCATGCAATCTGTTCATCATATATTTCACCCTCCAGCCCCCTAATCATCTTGCTTGCTCTTCTCTGCACTCTTTCTAGAGTCTCAACCTCTTTTATTTCCCTTAGGAACAGCATATCCCTGACGCCAACATTCAAAATCACCGCGACCTATTTTCATGAGGTCTAGAAACCTGCGTTATCTCCATCAGGCCAGAGATCCATTTTGTAATGGTTTTACAGATTGGAAGTTTTTGCGGTTCAGCCACACCGTTTGTTCGACATCGTGGCGGGTCTTTGTTTTATCCTGTTTTGAGGTTTCTAATGTTAATATTAGCTGGCCAGAATCTCTTGTTCCCGAGCTGAGGAGCCACATCCATCACATCAGTCAGTGAGTAAACAAGCAAGTTCTTGGAAACCGAGCAGGTTGCTGGGGAACGGAGAAATCCGTTGCGCTTCTGTCTTGTTGGTGTGTCTCCTGAGAGATATCTATTTCAACGGCGAATAAAAACGCAAAGTAGATGCTGAAGGCTTTAGCCTGGTCTAACACAAGTGCTCCGAGATTCTCTTTTTTCTGCCGACTATTAAATCAGCTGAGAAAAGATTCTTCTTGTTTGCAACTGGAATTTCCCTCAAAAGGTCCTCGACGAAACAGGGGAACTTATATATGGAAATATTGAATAATTTCAACAATCGAAGATTATAACTTAACATAAATATGTGTATTATTAGTAGAACCAGGGGTGAGCTGCAAAGGATTCGCAGGGTTCGGGAGAACCGCTAGTTAAGATTCTGTGCAGTTCGGAAAACCCCCCAAATCCCACTCCTGGCTGGCCCTGCCCACCCTGCCCCTCCCCTCCCAGGAGTCCCTACATGGCCTGTTTTGGATCCAGGTAAGTACAGGGCACCTGCAGAGGCTCAGGGAGGGTGAAAAATGAGCCTACCGGAAGTTTGAAAAGGCTGGAAACGGGCCCGTTTCCAGCCTTCAGAGGGCTCTGGAGCTTGCAGAGGCCATTTTCGCCCTCCCAGAGGCTCAAGAAAAGCCTCTGGAGCCTGGGGAGGGCAAAAAGCTCCCCCCTGCCATGGTGCAGGAGGCCGACTAGGCCACGCCCACCATGGCCATGCCCACCAGGCAACCAGGCAGAGAACCCCTTGTTGAAAAATTTTGAAGCCCACCCAAGTAGAATGATGTAAGTTTGTTAAATATAACAAATATGATTACTAACATTCTATTTCTAGTAAAAGGAACGATGTGTGGAATTTGACTGACATAAAAACAACATATGGAAATATTGAACAAGATAATAATGAAAGATTATAATTGAACAAAGACACGTGTATTATTATTATTATTATATAACTTGTCAAACGTAAATATGACGAATATTATTTTATTTGCATTAAAATAGCCTTGGTGGTACAGGGGTTTAAGGCACCCTGTTATTAAGCTGGTTATTAAGACCAGCTGCCTGCAATTACTGCAGGGTTCGAATCTCGCCAAGGCTCAAGGTTGACTCAGCCTTCCATCCTTTCTAAGGTAGGTGAAATGAGGACCCAGTTGTGGGGGCAATAAGCTGACTTTGTATAAATATACAAAAGGATGAAGGCTATTGCTGAGCACATTGTAAGCCGCCCTGAGTCTTCGGAGAAGGGGGGCATATAAATCAAATTAAAAAAAAAATGTGATTAGAAAGGGGATTTTTTTTTCAAACATAACAGTTGCATAACTAAAAATTAAAAAGGGGATGAACAATGGAAGATTATAATTTAATATCAATCTGTGTGTTACTATTAGAACTGTTTGTTAAACACAACAAATATGATTACTCATATTTTATTTGTAGTAAGAGGAGCGACATTTAGAATTTGTAGATTGGTATAAAAATAACATACTGAAATGTCAAATAATCAAAGAACGAAAGATGATAATTCAACAAAATATGTGTGCTATACAACTGTATAAGATTGTCAATTGTATTAAATATGAAGAATTATGTTTTATTTGTACTAAAATGTAAGGCGCTTTGGCACCATACTGTTCCCACAATGATATTCCCACAAACTAAGTAATAATTTTAATTAGCAATTTTATGATGTTTGTGTGTCTATATTTTTCTTGACTGTACACCACCTTGAGTCCTACGGGAGAAAGGCGGTATAGAAATATAATAAATAAATAAATAAATAAATAAATAAATAAATAAATAAATAAATAAATAAATATCTTTGTATGTTTCTGCATTTGTGGAGCGGCAGAGTAGAAGACCTGGCTTACATTCTATTTGACTATTGCTTGTATAAGGGAGTGAGAGACAGGTAAAGGTAAAGGTTCCCCTTGCACATATGTGCCAGTCATTCCTGACTCTAGGGGGCAGTGCTCATCTCTGTTTCAAAGCCAAAGAGCCAGCGTTGTCCAAAGACGTCTCCGTGGTCGTGTGGACTGCCATGACTCAATGCCAAAGGTGCACGGAACGCTGTTCCCTTCCCACCAAAGGTGGTCCCTATTTTTTCTACTTGCATTTTTTATGTGCTTTCAAACTGCTAGGTTGGCAGAAGCTGGGACAAGTCACGGGAGTTCACCCCCATTACGCGACACCAGGGATTCGAACCGCCGAACTGCCAACCTTTCGATCGACAAGCTCAGCATCTTAGCCACTGAGTCACCGCGTCCCCTTTAGGTACCTTGGTCCATATACCAAACGAATGACCCATTGGGATTCCCACATCAAAACAACTTACTTTCTGTGTGGCCAGAACCCGAAAATAACATTTAACACAGCACAGTACTTAAACAAAATGGTTCGGTTGAGATCTGCATATGTGGGACGGATTGGGGTAGATTGTAAGGGCGACCACCGAAATATAATTTGATGTCATTTTATTTTATTTTATATATTTATTTATTAAATCATATTGTAGCTTCTCTATTTTACCCTACTCCAGGGGTGAAATCTACTCACCTTCATTACCGGTTCGGAAGTGCACACGCCCCACGAGTGAATATCACACACAAAAACTTCTGCGCATGCACAGAGGGTAAAAAACAAATTACTTCCTGGTTAAAACCAAGAAGTAACGACATCCAGGTGAGTGGGTGGCCGGAGCCTTGCACCTCCATCGCTACCGGTTCTCCGAACCACCTGCCACAATCGCCACCGGATGGCCTGATCCGGTCCGAACCGGGAGCATTTCACCTGCCTTACTCTTGTTTTGAATTGTTTGTGTAAGATTTTATGGGCGATACGTGTTTGCACCTTGTGCTTTGAGATGGCCTGTAGGCAGTGGTGGGATTCAAGTAATTTAACAACCGGTTCTCTGCCCTAATGATTTCTTCCAACAACCAGTTTGCCAAACTGCTCAGAAAGTTAACAACCGGTTCTCCCGAACTGGTGCGAACCGGCTGAATTCCACCACTGCCTGTAGGCAAATCGAAGCTTATCATTTTAAACTGCATGTTATTCCAATTTCATTTCAAATCGTATTTTATTCCAGTTTCATTGTAAATCGTATTTTATCCCAATTCCCATTTTAAATTGTTTTTTTTTTAAATCAGATTTTAGTAATAATTTGCGTCTGGAACTCTGCACTTTGATATGGCCCAATAAATAAACTTTGCACTTTGATATGGCTAATCAATAAAGTAAAAGTAAAGATAATGTTTGTAAAAAAAAATTAATAAAACAAAAGAAAGAAGAGGAACTTATTGTATGGAACAACCTGATAAGCAAACATGTATTTCCAGCAGGCAGGTCACGACATGTATGCACTGTAGAGGTCGAGCTGTTACACAAGCATCCCCTAGAGACATTTTCCTCCCTCAAGGGTCAGGAAAAGCTGTGCTGGTTCACGCACGTGGGTACCAAACAGAAACAGTGGCGTTCTCCACCTTAAGCAGGTGAGGAGGGAGAGAGCGGATCAAAGTCATGGCTGTCAGGACTTTCCACCGACGTCACCAGGAACGGTCTGCAAACAACAGCGGGTGCAAAGCCTGTTGACGTCACGAATGTGTTTGGAGCTTAGCAAGTGCAGCCTTGATTATTTCAAGGCTGTGTTCTTTTCCACTCGGGACCTTCTGGAAGACTTCACTGGAAGTACGTTTCGTTTCGTTTAGTAGTTTAGTTTAGTTTAGTTTAGTTTAGTTTAGTTTAGTTTAGTTTAGTTTAGTTTAGTTTAAAGGTAAAGGTTCCCCTCGCACATACTTGCTAGTCGTTCCCGACTCTAGGGGACGGTGCTCATCTCCGTTTCAAAGCCGAAGAGCCAGCGCTGTCCAAAGACGTCTCCGTGGTCATGTAGCCAGCATGACTCAATGCCAAAGGCGCACAGAACGCGGTTCCCTTCCCACCAAAGGTGGTCCCTGTTTTTCTACTTGCATTTTTTTACGAGTTTTCGAACTGCTAGGTTGGTAGAAGCTGGGACAAGTCACGGGAGCTCACCCCGTTACGCGGCGCTAGGGATTCGAACCGCTGAACTGCCAACCTTTCGATTGACAAACTCAATGTCTTAGCCACTGAGCCACCGCGTCCCCTCTTAGTTTAGTTTAGTTTATTGTCATTGCACATGGTACAATGAAATTAAATGCCGTCTCTAGTGTACATTATAACTATAAAAAATAAAAACACATACATCCTTCGCATTCTCTATAATTGAAATTGAAAACCCAATATTGCACTATACCGTAGAATTCAATATGGTTACTGCCCTGGGATAGAAGCTGTTTTTAGCACTATTTGTCCTTGTTTTTATTATCCTGTACCGTCTGCCAGATGGTAATAGTTCAAAAAAAAAAAAAAAGGTGTCCAGGATGAGATGGATCTTTAACATTCTGTCTGGTGCTTTGGAGAATGTTCGGTGTAGATTTCTTCAGGATCCAACCACCTGCAGGATGGATCAAAACCTCTCAATCCTGTCTTTGTAATGTGAAGATGGTCTTCATAGCAACAGCTCACAGGTCCAACATTCTCAGAGGAAGCATTTCTTCTTCACCTTAGAGCAGGGGTGAAATGGTATCGGTTCGCACCGGTTCGGGCAAACCGGTAGTGATAAAAGCCGGTTCGGGCAAACTGGTAGTTTAAAAAAAGCTACCAGTTCAGGTGAAGTGGTAGTAAAAAAAAAACCCTACCGGTATGTCCGACGATCAGCTGTGCCACGCAATTTATATTCGCTAGAAAGCAGGAAATCCTGCTTCCTAGCAAATCTAGACAGGTGTTCCTCCCATTCGCTGTTCTACTTACCTTGTTAAGCCTGCTTTTTCCATGCGAAGCACGCATTTGATGCACACGCATGCAGTGTGCATTTGGTGTGAATTGTGCTTGTCGCGCACCGCACATTTGCGGGCAGCGAACCGATGGCAATCCATGGAGGTTTTCCCCACTGCCTTAGAGGGACACGCAGAAGAAGGAAATCGGCTACAATACTCTTCACAATGGCATCTCATCTGGAGTTCTGAAAACTCTCGTCTCAACGTTGGAGAAGGTCGGCTTTCTCCAAGCGCTCTCAAACCTTCGCAATATATCTTCTCAGCACTATAGACATCTCTATAGAGTTGGGGGTTGGGTTTTTTTTAGCATAACGGGTCCTAGCTTTGATCGTTGAAAGCTGGTCATTTGTGTCTTGAGTTAGGGCTCCGGATTGCTTTGTTTGAGGGCCCCGTTTGTGTGTTTCCTTGGCTAGCCGTGGTATTTTCATGGAATGCACCAGGCTTGCCTTGAAGTAAACACGCACAGGCCTGCTCGGGCGAGAAACTCTTTGAACTGTGAAGACCAGATTCTGTGAACCCAGGCCTGGGCGTCCCTAAACAACGCCTACTGAATTATATAAGGCAACAAAATTGCATTCCTTGTGCAGCTAAACAGGACGGCCGGCATGCATTCAGAGAGATGATTCACTCAAAAATATGGGCCAGAGGGCAACAGAGAGAATTTAAATATGTCCTGTCAAAGAAGAAGACTATGGAGGTGCTCAGACATTCAGGTCATGGTTGTCCCAAAGGTGCTTTTTCAGGAGGCAACTTGACTTTTGACTCATCCCCAACAGCCTGTGCCTGACTTCAAGAGTGAAGGGACCCAGGACAGAAAATATCCTGTAGCCAAGAAGGCTCCACACCCATTTTCACCACTCAGGTGAACCCTGAGGATGCAGACAGACCTCCAAGTGGCCTCAACGAGTCTCTAAAAGGATGCAAATGACCAGCTGTCTGCAAGGAGTATAAATCCTTCCGTTTGAAGATGACCTTTGACTTCCGCCATCCAGTCAAAGGTCATCTTCAAACATCTTTAAAGAAAAACCAAGGAAGTCCAGTTGCCTCTTTGAAAAAAAATACCTTTGGGACAACCACGGCCAGGATGACAGAGAATCTCCATAAGACAATTGAGCTGTGCATCCAGAGCTGAAGAAGCTTCTTGGATGGGAAGTGAAACGTCTTCAAAAGAAAGTCCAGTTGCCTCCTGAAAAAAGCACCTTTGGGTCTTAGAAGAAGAATTTTTGTACACACCAAACACATCACAGTTGGCACGTCTGAAATAACCAACGGATAGGGCCGTGATGGCGAACCTATGGCACACGTGGAGCCGTATCAGTGGGCATACGAGCTCAGCTCTGCCATCTGATTTTCGGGTCTTCCTGGCCCACCAGAAGTTGGCAAATGGGCCATTTCTGGCCTCCAGAGGGCCGTTTTTGCCCTCCCCAGGCTCCCAGAAAGGCTCTGGAGCCTGGGGAGAGTGAGAAACAGGCCTTCCAGTTCCACCAGAAGTTGGCAAATGGGCCATTTCTGGCCTCCAGAGGGCCGTTTTTGCCCTCCCCAGGCTCCCAGAAAGGCTCTGGAGCCTGGGGAGAGTGAGAAACAGAAGTCGGCAAATGGGCCATTTCTGGCCTCCAGGGGGGTGGAAAAGGCTATTTTTGCACTCCCCGGGCTCCAAGAAAGCCTCTGGAGCCTGGGGGGGGGCAGAAAATGGTTTTACCAGGTACACCGTGCCATCATGTGCCAAAAGCAGGGGGGAGTCCGGGAGGTTGCACATGCATGTGTGTGTGGGGGGGGTGGGGCGCATTGAATTATGGGGGTGGGCACGCACATGCGTGTCCCCTCAATGCTACCCTCACTTTTGGCACGCGATGGCACAATGTACCCGGTAGGACTATTTTCTGCCCCCCCCAGTATCCTTCCCCTGCCATGCCCACCAAGCCACACCCACCAAGCCATGCCCCGCCCACCAAGCCACACCCACAGAACCGGTAGTAAAAAAAATTGAAACCCACCACTGCCACTTCTGGTTGGAGTAGCAGACCTCCCAGGTCCCTTCCGACTCTGTTATTCTGAGATTCTAAACCCCCTTCCTCCCGCTTCAGAAATGACCCTAACCCATATTATCAGAGAGTCAGAAGAACGAGCATTGTGGACAGATTGGTGAGATTTCCAAGAAGTCTCCTTTCCTCCTGTCCTTGGACCAGGACGGTTTTACAAATTTATAGGCATTTAGGAGGCTTCAGAGGGCTGATTATCTCCTCCTTGGCAAAGAGTCAAAGAGTAGGGAACCAACATCAAGCATCCAAGGGCATTCATCATTGCAATTAGCATTTCAAAACATCAAAGAACTGCAAGGAACTTGGACAAGGAGTCTTCTATGTAGGAAGGCAGCCAGAAGATCTGGGTGAGAAGCCGGTTTTGGATAAAATGGCCCTCAAAGCCTGAGCTAGCTCTGAGCTTCTCCAGACCATTCAAAGCAAGGACACCCAGATTTATTTATTTACTTATTTATGAGATTTTGATCCTAATGTAATCAGACCCCAGGTACTTATCATCATATGTGGTGGACTTGTATGAAAGCAAGAAAATATTGGAAGAAAATACATACTTGGTTGGAAAAGATGATTAAGCAACATATAGATCCGTGCCATTGTAACTTCAAATGGTCACTAAACGAACTGTTGTAAGTCCAAGACTACCTTCCTCTGTGTCATTTAGGCACAAGGTGAGTCCGTCCATAATGCCCAGTTTTTCCATCCTGTAATTTTTTTAGTTCCTCTCTTGTCTCTTCTTTATTTCCCTATTTTATAATTTACGGCTATTTTGACCAGTGTGTGTTCAGCGTTTTATGGCCCCGAGCCACAGCAATGGTGATCCCCGTGTCAGGAAGCTATAAATCCATAAATGAATCAGATCAATAAACAATAAAAGCTGGGATCAAGTGAATCCGGTTTGGTCGGCAACATCCATCACGGCAAAACAAGTCAGCCGACATCCGGATGCGTCTGGCATGTCATTTTGCATTTCAGAATTTTTGCTCTCTTTTAGAAAGCCCAAGCGAAGAAAAATAAGATGATGAACTAGCAACCTGCAAGTGTTTGTGGTTGTGTGGGCAGATGTATGCCTGTATTCAGATGCCAAGGGTGGGGAGATTTAGCATTTCATAAATAAATTCGGGGCAATGCAAATTCAGGGCAATTCTCCTTAATTCTAGGTTGGTTCTCTCCTCGATTTAGTTTCCACCCGTTGCTTCTTGTCCTGCCTTCTGGTGCTTTGGAAAATAGGGTCACCCATCCTCCCACAGGCAAACCTGGGGGAATAACAGATTAACAGGATTGGAAGGGACCTTGGAGGTCTTCTAGTCCAACCCCCTGCTCAAGCAGGAGACCATTCCAGACAAATCTCTTCTTACAAAGTTCCAGTGATGGAGCACCCACAGCTTCTAGTAGCAAGCTGTTCCACTGGTTAATTGCTCTCACTGTTAGGAACTTTCTCCTTAATTCCAGGTTGCTTCTCTCCTTGATTAGTTTCCATCCATTGCTTCTTGTCTTGCCTTCAGATGCTTTGGAGAACAGGTTGACCCTCTCTTCTTTAGGGCAGCCCCTGAGATATTGGAAGATTGCTATCACGTCCTCCCCGGTCCTTTTCATTAAACTAGACATACTCAATTCCATATCCAAAGTAGAGACATCACCCTGCCAACAAAAGTACGTATAGTCAATGGTTTTCCCAGCTGTAATGTCTGGCTGTGAAAGTTGGACCATAAGGAAGGCTGAGCGCCAAAGAATGGAGGCCTTTGAACTCTGGTGCTGGAGAAGACTCCTGCGAGTCCCTTGGACTGCAAGGCGATCCAACCGGTCAGTCCTAGAGGAGATCAACCCTGACTGTTCTTTAGAAGGCCAGAGCCTGAAGATTTATTTATTTATTTGTTTATTTGTTTTAATTTCTATACCGCCCTTCTCCAATATAGGACTCAGGGCGGTGCACAGCCAAAGTAAAATCCAGACATAGAAAGATTAAAAAACTGATTAAAATAATTAAATAATTTGGCCATAATTAAAAACAGTTCCAATTTAAAATAGTTTAAAAGTTTGACTCAAGCCAGCCCAGCTAGTTGAAATAGATGGGTTTTCAGGGCCCGACGAAAAATCCGGAGGTCTGTTATTGTACGTAACTCTGGGGGGAGGTTGTTCCAGAGGGTGGGCGCCGTCACAGAGAAGGCTCTCCCCCTGGGGGTCGCCAGCCGACATTGTCTGGCGGATGGCACCCTGAGGAGGCCCACTCTGTGCGAGCGTACTGGCCGGTGGGAGGCTATTGGTGGCAGAAGGCGGTCTCGTAAATACCCCGGCCCTAAGCCATGGAGCGCTTTAAAGGTGGTCACCAACACCTTGAAGCGCACCCGGAAGACTACCGGAAGCCAGTGCAGCTCGCGCAGGAGAGGTGTCACATGGGAGCGCCAAACACTTGGGCCACCTAATGAGAAGGAAGGAGTCACTGGAGAAGAGCCCAATGCTGGGAACGATGGAGGGCAAAAGAAGAAGGGGACGGCAGAGAACGAGGTGGCTGGATGGAGTCACTGAAGCAATCGGCGTGAGCTTCAATGGACTCCAGAGGATGGTAGAAGACAGGAAAGCTTGGAGGAACATTGTCCATGGGGTCACACACGACTTCGCAACTAACAACAACCCAATTCCAGCAACCGTTCTTCGTATGCTTTAGCCTCCAGTCCCCTAATCATCTTAGTTACTTTTCTCTGCACTTTTTCTAGAGTCTCAACATCTCTTTATATCACGGTGACCAAAAGAGACGAGGTTCCAGGATGGCACAAACCCCACCAGTCACTCTCCGAGAAATGGGTGGCAACTTTGTGAGGGCATCCATGGAACCTTTTCCAGCGCCTCCACCACAACAGTTGAGAAGCACGGATTTCTCCATATCTTTTTGATCTGGTGCTCTTGTTCTCGTCTTTGAAGGACGCCTACCACAATCTGGCTCGAGGCCTATATATAACCTGCTGTTTCCTAGGTTTCTCGTGAAAAATAAGACACTCCTCCGGCCGTATGGCATCTTGTGTGCCAGCCAGATTCTTTCTCCAAAGAAGCCAGGGCTGATTTATGGCCTTCATTAGATAGCCACGCTTGCCTACTTTCTCCAAAAAAAAAACCCCTTGTGGGTATCAGGTTTTCTGCTCACAAAGTCCTTGTGTTGCTCAACTGTCAGCAGCCCCTGAGCTGTGTGTCAAAAGCACCATATTTGCACCCCAGGAAGGAAGAGACACACGGGCAAAATTGTTCAACAGGATTCCTTTCCTTTTTTTTTTTTTTTTTGAATCAAGTTTTATTTATTTAAACACTCAAAGAGCCATTTGGACCCGTTTCCCACAGAAAAGAAAACACCGGGAGCCACAAAACCTGGGTGGGCGTGGCCAACTCGATGTCACTCACTTCTACCAGTCACATGACCCCCCCCAGCCACGCCTACCCAGACAGTCATTAGGGCAGAGAACCAGTTGTTAAAAAAACACCGGGAACCACAAAATCCTTTTGACATCTCTCTCTCTCCACCTCCCTCCCTCTCTCCCCCCCTCTCTCCCCCCTCTCTGTATCTCTCTACGTCTCTCTCTCTCTCCCTCTCTCTCTGTATCTCTCTACATTTCTCTCTCTCCCCCTCTCTCTGTATCTCTCTACGTCTCTCTCTCTCCCCCTCTCTCTGTATTTCTCTACGTCTCTCTCTCTCCCCCTCTCTGTGTATCTCTCTACGTCTCTCTCTCTCTCCCTCTCTCTCTGTATCTCTCTACATTTCTCTCTCTCCCCCTCTCTCTGTATCTCTCTACGTCTCTCTCTCCCCCCCCTCTCTCTGTATTTCTCTATGTCTCTCTCTCCCCCTCTCTCTGTATCTCTCTACGTCTCTCTCTCTCTCCCCCTCTCTCTGTATCTCTCTACGTCTCTCTCTCTCTCCCTCTCTCTCTGTATCTCTCTACATTTCTCTCTCTCCCCCTCTCTCTGTATCTCTCTACGTCTCTCTCTCCCCCCCCTCTCTCTGTATTTCTCTATGTCTCTCTCTCCCCCTCTCTCTGTATCTCTCTACGTCTCTCTCTCTCTCCCCCTCTCTCTGTATCTCTCTACGTCTCTCTCTCTCTCCCTCTCTCTCTGTATCTCTCTACATTTCTCTCTCTCCCCCTCTCTCTGTATCTCTCTACGTCTCTCTCTCTCCTCCTCTTTCTGTATCTCTATGTCTCTGCCCTGGCCGCTTCTTCATCCCCTGCCATTACCTTCTCAGGCCAGGTGAGGAGTGACTGGGAGGGAAGGGCCAGCCAATGGTGGGATCACCTGACAGGAAGCCACAGCAGAGGATCCAAAGAGCCACATGCGGCTCCGGAGCTGCAGGTTGCTGACCCCTGGACTAGCCAAATCCAAATCCTGCAGCCATTGGTCAGATGTTTTAGTCTCCAGGCCTTTGATCATCTTAGTTGCTCTTCTCTGAACTTTTCCCTAAGTTTTTCCCAACAACTGTATCTCATTTCCAAAGTTTGCAAGTCTCCGTTATAAATATCTCTGTGGCATCATTGTTGAAAAATCCTCAGATTGGGATCCGGGCTCAAAGTTGAGGAAGAAGGAACAGAGTGAGCCATGCTGGATCAAGGACACACTGTGTATCTTGTGACATTTTGCTGCAGTGTATAACCTTCTCCTCGGATGGCCTCTTCGCTGTGGTTGCACATAACGCAACGAAAGCGAAAGGCGATGCTCGAATGAAGTGTTTCAGCTGTCCAAACCCACAACCCCCACATGATTCAGAGCGGTTGGAGGGTTCCACAGTCAGAGCAACAAGATTTCTAACCTGCCTAAAGAATTAGTAGCATAAACCTTTTTTTAAAAAAAAAAAACACAATAAGCAGAGAAGCAAAAGCGTTCGCGTCTCAAAAACAGCCGAATGTTTTTGCAGGAAAGCAAGAAAAAAACTGGCAGTCCAAAGAATTGGAGACGGCGGTGATACACGAGAATGATGCACAAGGAAACTCCTATCCCCAAAATCTACCCCAGTAATGAGGAAAAGTAGATTTTTGCATTGCAATTATTGCAATTATTTTTTTTTAAAGGCATGCTTGTCAGGATCGTAGAAGAGAAAACTTCGTAAATGCTTTGCAGGACTGACTGACAAGCGTCCCACGAAAACGACATTTCAAAAGTATTTCAGAACTCACCACCACAGGTGAGATAGATAAAAAAAAACGCAAATTTCCTTTGTGTCTTGGGCCCAAGTAATACGTACAAAGGAAGGAAGTGAAAGCAACAAGCGCAATTAGTCCAGTATGAATTCCAGATGTGCACCTGCAAGATTCACGAAGCTGGCCTTGAAATGCAACGGCTGCACGTCGCGTGGCCGAAGGAAAACAGAGGAACAAAGAAATCCAGAGGCTGCACCATGTTAGTCAGGTTAAACGCAGGAAAATATTCCAAATTCAGTCCTACGTAAGCCAGGATCTTAACAATCACACCCTACAGAGGATCCGTTTGCGGGGGGGGGGGGGAGGGAACAAAAAAATGAACTGCACTTGATTCATTTAGTGACAAGACTACTTTTGAAGTTATTTTTGAAAAGTACAAAGAAGGTATTACAACCAAACGTGGGAAACTCGGTGGCTGCCGTATCCGAGCGCCATTTCAAATCAGTCCAGGAAAGCGACGAGAAAAAGTTTTGATTTTTGAAAACATTGAAGTTCTCGCATTTATTATGGAAGGTTCCAGAAGTCCAAAAAGCCACCCTGAGTTTTAACAACGTGCTTGGGGCTGAGTTTTTTTTTTTTTTCTTTTCTTAACAACGTCCGTTTCTCGTCAACGAAACTGATTGCAAAAGAAAGCATTAAAAAAACAGAAAACGACTCACATCTATAAACATTTCTCTCTCTCTTTTTTTTAAATAGTTTTTATTGAATATAAATATTAAAAAAGACATATGTAACATATACACAACGAACATTTATACAACATATACACAAAAAGACCCATTTCTCTTAAGCCTAATGTGCAGGAACCAACAATTGTGGCTGATATAACAAACCAGAATTAACCCAAAGGTGCTTTTTCAAGAGGCAACTGGACTTCCTTTGGTTTTTTTTTTCCTTGAAGACGTTTCGCTTCTCCTCCAAGAAGCTTCTCAGTATCTCATACTACATATATTGACAGCAGCACGTATTATATATGCGGAGTACTGGAAGAAAGAAGAGTTACCACCAGATAAGGATATAATTAAAAAGATTTTGGAATGCGCAGAATTGGATAAACTAACTAAAGAAATTCAGGGGAAAGAGGAAACTAAATACTATAAAGTGTGGAATAATATATATATATATATATATATATATATATATATATATATATATATATATATATATATATATATATATATATATATATATATATATATGAGACTCAGGGTGGCTTACAATGTGCTCAGCAATAGCCTTCATCCTTTTGTATATTTATACAAAGTCAGCTTATTGCCCCCACAAACTGGGTCCTCAATTTACCTACCTTAGAAAGGATGGAAGGCTGAGTCAACCTTGAGCCTTGGCGAGATTCGAACCTGCAGTAATTGCAGGCATCTGGTCTTAATAACCAGCTTAATAACAGGGTGCCTTAGACCACTGTACTACCAAGGCTCTTTAAAATAAAAAACTTTTTTTTTTAAAAAAAAAAGAAGCTTCTTCCGTTGCAACTGAACATAAATCTTTCCATTCCCCCACCATCCAGTCAGAGCTGAAGAAGCTTCTTGGAACAGAAGCGAAATATCTTCAAGGAAAAAGAAAGGAAGTCCAGTTGCCTCTTGAAAAAGCACTTTGGATTGCACTGAGAATCTCCGTAAACCAGAGTTAAAACACCAGGGTGTAACACAAGGAAAGGGGAGGAACCATCCCCACATTCCTCATCTTCCATAGCTTCCAGAATCAGCAGGAGAATAAGAACTTCATGGATGTTCCCCCCAACTGGAACCTGGTTCTGAAAGGAGGAAAGGAGACCTTCAGATGATAAAGGCATCCATCACAAATGTCTCTGGAGATTCTCAGTCATCCAGGTTGTCCCAAAGGTGCTTTTTCAAAAGGCAACTGGACTTTCTGGTTTTTCTTTGAAGATATTTCAGTTCTCATCCAAGAAGCTTCTTCAGTTCTGGTTGAGGATGGAAATCAGTCAAAACTGAAGAAGCTTCTTGGATGAGAAACAAAATGTCTTCAAGGAAAAACTGGGAAGTCCAGTTGCCTCTCGAAAAAGCACCTTTGGGACTGAATGTCTATGGAGATTCTCGATCATCCAGGTCACAATCGTCCCAAAGGTGTTTTTTTCAAGAGGCAACTGGACTTTCTTGGTTTTTCTTCGAAGATGTTTCGCTTCTCATCCAAGAAGCTTCTTCCGCTCTGACTGGATGGTGGTGGGGAATGGAAGGATTGATACTCCTTGCAGACGGCTGGAGAAGGGCGGCATATAAATCGAACCAATAAATAAATAAATAAATAAATACATTTGCATCCTTTTAGAGGGTCGTTGAGGCCACTTGGAGGTTTATCTCAGGGTCACCTGAGTGGTGCAAATGGGTGTGGAGCCTTCCTGGAACTGTTCCAAGAAGTTTCAAGAAGAACACTTCCATTTGCACAACTCAGGTGACCCTGAGGACACAGATAAGCCTCCAAGTGGCCTCAACGATCCTCTAAAAGGATGCAAATTTATTTATTTATTTATTGGTTCGATTTATATGCCACCCTTCTCTGGAGACTCAGGGCGGCTTACAATGCATTAAGCAATAGCCTTCATACTTTTGTATATACCTGCTTAGTAGGGCTTTTGGGGCCCCCTAAGCGGTGTTCTTTTTTTTAATACAAAATCAGCTTATTGCCCCCACAATCCAGGTCCTCATTTTACCTACCTCGGAAGGATGGAAGGCTGAGTCAACCTTGTGAGATTTGAACTTGCAGTAATTGCAGGCAGCTGGTGCTACTTAAAAAGGATGCAAATGACCAACTGTCTGCAAGGAGTATAAATCCTTCCCTTCCCCACCATCCAGTCAGAGCTGAAGAAGCTTCTTGGACAAGAAGCGAAATGTCTTCAAGGAGAAACAAAAGACACAGATCAACCTCCAAGGGGCCTCAACGACCCTCAAAAAGGATGCAAATGACCAGCTGTCTGCAAGGAGTATAAATCCTTCGATTCCCCACCATCATCCAGTCAGAGCTGAAGAAGCTTCTTGGATGAGGAGCAAAACATCTTCAAAGCAAACCCAGAAAGTCCAGTTGCCTCTTGAAAAAAACACCTTTGGGGCATCCCTCACAGTTGCCATGACTTAGAAAAGTCCCATGCCCCGCCTAATTTTCCCAGTCTGCCACCCACAAAACACAATTAGAAGACAACCTTGTAGTCAATGCAAGCATGATAAATTGGCTTAAGGCATCAGAGCAAAATTGGGTGGACTCTTTAGGTTCCTGTCTGAACAGGCCTCTTTGTCTAACAGTCCAGTCATCTCTGGAGCCTTTTTTCTGGGCGTTGATTAATTCTCCATCCCTCATAAATAATCGCCCATCACGAGGAATAATAATCTTATCAAACCTGCTAGGAGTTCTGCCAATTTTGCAAACGAACCAGAAATCACAAAAGGAAAGGAAGTGACTCAGGATGACAGACAATGCCCTGGAAAATGAGACCAGATGTGGAAAGATGAGAAGGTAGGTCAGGGCAGATCCAAGAGCAACCAGGATGATGAGGGGACTGGAGGCTGAAACATGCGATGAACGGTTGCAGGAACTGGGCATGGCTAGTCTAGTGAAGAGAAGGATCAGGGGAGACAGGATAGCAGTCTTCCAAAATTTGAGGGGCTGCCCCAGAGAGGAGGAAGGGGGTCAAGCTATTCTCCAAAGCACCTGAAGGTCAGACAAGGAATAATGGATGGAAACTGAGCAAGGAGAGCTTCAACCTGGAAATAAGGAGAAATTTCCTGACTGTGAAAACAATCAGCCCATGGAACAGAAGTTGCCTTCGGAAGTTGTGACAGCTTCATCCCTGGAAGCTTTCAAGAAGAGAACGGACTGCCATCTGTCAGAAATGGGGTAGAGTCTTCTGCTTGGGCAGAGGGTTGGACTAGATGACCTACAAGGTCCCTTCCAACTCTGATAATCTGTATCCTACAGAAAATCAAAAAAGCCACCTTCAATTTCATTTCCACCTCCTGTCTTTCTTCTCACAAGGGACTCGGCTTCTGAATGGCTTCCTTAAACAAAGCTGTCAGATGACAATTATTTCCCTCAAAAACAGAACAAGATCTACGCCCTTCAGTTATCTTAGCCCGGTTGGGTTGAGCCTCTACTCCCATAATTCTCTGCCTGCCAGCCAGGGTGATGGTAGCTTGTAGTTATGGGAGAAGGAAGGTCCTTCTGGATCAAAGGGAAGATGGCCTTCACCTTGCCTAACTAGGTGGCTCAGTGGCTAAACTTGTCTATCAGAAAGGTCGGCAATTCAGCAGTTCGAATCCCTAGTGTAGGTCTCCTGCGTGAGAAGGGGGTTGGACTAGATGACCTCCAAGGTCCCTTCCGACTCTGTTACTGTTTGCCAGCACCTGGTTTCCTCCAGGCTCAACGCCAACGTTGTAAACAAAACGAGAGCGATAAGAACGGTTAGAGGAGAAACAGCAATGCATTTACAGTATTCATCTTATTGATGTTGATGTTGAAAATAGCAACACTCTGGATGTCTTGTGTGGCCCAAACTACGAGGACAACTCCAAGGTTTCCGATTGGTCAGACTTTTAGTCCAATCTCTGCCATTGACATTGACATTCTTCACAATGTCAGTGGAGATTCTCGGTCATCCAGGTCTTAACAGTCCCAAAGGTGCTTTTTCTCAGAAGGCAACTGAACTTTCATTCTTCTTTTTTCCCCCTTCCTTGAAGACGTTTTACTTCTCATCCAAGAAGCTTCTTCAGTTCTGAAGAAGCGTCGTCAGAACGGAAGAAGCTTCTTGGATGGGAAGCGAAACCTCTTCAAGGAAAAAGAAAAACCCAAAGAAAGTCCAGCTGCCTTTTGAAAAAGGACCTTTGTAGCATTCTTCAGAAGGCTGGATACCTCCTGAAGTATCAACCCCAAGGATGACCCACTCTTCATCCACCTTGCTCCCTCTTGAGAGCTCTCAAAAGCAATTGCAATAGCACTTATCTTTTTCAAATCAGAATAAAGCTGGAAGGGACCTTGGAGGTCTTCTAGTCCAACCCCTTGCTCAAGCAGGAGACCCTACACCATTTCAGACAAATGGTTGTCCAATCTCTTCTTGAAAACCTCCATTGATGAAGCACCCACAACTTCTGGTGGCAAGCTGTTCCACTGATTAATTGTCCTCACTGTTAGGAAGTTTCTCCTTAATTCCAGGTTGCTTCTCTCCTTGATGTAATTTCCATCCATTGCTTCTTGTCTTGCATTCTGGTGTTTTGGGAAATAGGTTGACCCCCTCTTTTCTGTGACAGCCCCCTCAAATATTGGCACATGTTATCATGCCATCCCTAGTCCTTCTTTTCACTAGGCTAGACATACCCAAATCCTGCAACCGTCCTTCATATGTTTTTGCCTTCATCGTCTTAGTTGCTGGTCTTTGCACTTTTTCCAAAGTCTCAACATCTTTTTTTTTGTAATGTGGTGACCAAACCTGGATGCCGTATTCCAGATGTGGCCTTACTAAGGCTTTATAAAGCTTTATAAGAAAGTTGGACCATAAGGAAGGCTGAGCGCCAAAGAATGGAGGCCTTTGAATGATTGTGCTGGAGAAGACTCCTGCGAGTCCCTTGGACTGCAAGGCCATCCAACCGGTCAGTCCTAGAGGAGATCAACCCTGGCTGCTCTTGAGGAGGCCAGATCCTGAAGAGGAAACTCAAATACTTTTGCCACCTAATGAGAAGGAAGGACTCCCTGGAGAAGAGCCTAATGCTGGGAACGATGGAGGGCAAAAGGAGAAGAAGGAGACGGCAGAAAAGGAGGTGGCTGGATGGAGTCACTGAAGCAGTCGGCATGAGCTTCAATGGTCTCCGGGGGATGGTAGAGGACAGGAAGGCCTGGAGGAACGTGGTCCATGGGGTTGCAATGGGTCAGACATGACTTCACAACTAACAACAGCAAAGCTTTATAAAGCTTTATATACTAATACTAATATTTCACATGATTTTGATCCTACGCTTGTGGTTTATACAACCAATATACCACTATACAGCCCCCTCTGGGCGGTTGACTGAGTCCAGCCTATTGTCCACCCCCCCAAGTCCTCATTTTACCGACCTCGGAAGGACAGAAGGACGAGTCAACCTTGAACCGGTCAGGATGGTTCAAGATGATTCTGAAAATACAGGAAGCAAATCTGTCCTAATAGCTGGATTAGACCAGGGGTCGGCAACCTTAAACACTCAAAGAGCCACAAAGGTCCTAACTGGAAGCCCCCATTCAATTCTGGAGCCGACCGGAAGTCTGGTTCCCCCACCATAGTCTCCTCTTAGCATGGCGTCCTTTTTCCTCTACCTGTCCTAACCAAAAGCCCTATCAATTGTGGAGCCGACCGGCAACACGGAGCTGCAGCAGAGGGATGAAAGAGCCACATGCGGCTCCAGAGCCATGAGTTGCTGACCCCTGGATTAGACAGTCCAGTTGCTGGTCGTCCCGTTCTCCCCTCCCAGGTAACATTCACAGCGTTGTGCCCCGAAGGTTCTCCACTGAGGAGGAAAGGAGGAAAAAGAACTCCATGCAAACAGAGATGCAACCCAACCAGAATGGAAATTCCCCCTGTGACCTGCTGCCTTTTCACACACTAAAAGTCTTGCCTATCTCTCTCCAACCTGGCGCCCTTCGGTTATGTTGGGCAGCGGCAGCTCCCTTGGGAAGGGTGGGATTCCGTGCCAGGGAATGCAAAGATTCCCTTTTTCAGATGCCCAAATGAAGAAAGAAAGAAAGTTCCTGATCTGGGGGAAAAGCTTTCCTTGGGAACCACCTGGAAAAAAAAAAAACCCTTGCAAGGGTGGGCTAAGCCGGCTCCGAATGCAGAAATCTAGCAGATCAAAGAAGCTCTTGCCTGGCTTCAGTCTCCAGCAAGATTCTTTTGCCTTCCCTCCCCAGGTTTTTACACACACACACACACACACACACACACACACATAGCTATACAAACATGCCCTTCAGGAGCAGAGGAGCTGCCTCGCCGTTCCCATTATCCCCAGTCGGCTGCGGAAGATGGGGGCGGCCAACCGAGGCCGCCAGAGCCTGGAAAAATCCTGCTGCTCCCACGCTCACTTCCCTTAAGGACAACCGGATGGCCTTAACAACTTGTTCATCCATCCTGGTACCCCCAAAAGCCGCGTCCAGCACTTGAAACTTTGTTCAACCACCCTGGGTACTCCCAAAATCCCCATCTATTCTGGGTAACCCCAAAAGCCATTTCGAGCCCTGCATTCATCCACCTAGGTACCCCCAAAAGCCAAATCCATCCTGGGTATCCCCAAAAGCCATCTCCAGCCCTGCATTCATGTACCCTGGGTACCCTCAAAAGCCTTGTCCATCTTGGGTAGCACCCAAAAGCTGCATCCATCCTGGGTACCCCCAAAAGCCATCTCCAGCCCTGCGTTCATCCACCCTGGTACCCCCAAAGCCGTGTCCATCCTGGGTACCCCCAAAAGCTGCATCCAGCACTTGACACCTTGTTCATCCACCCTGGGTACCCCTAAAATCCCCATCTATCCTGGGTAACCCCAAAAGCCATCTCCAGCCCTGAGTTCATCCACCCGGGTACCCCCAAAAGCCACATCCATTCTGGGTACCCCCAAAAGCTGCATCCAGCACTTGACACCTTGTTCATCCACCCTGGGTACCCCCAAAATCCCCATCTATCCTGGGTAACCCCAAAAGCCATCTCCAGCCCTGCGTTCATCCACCCGGATACCCCCAAAAGCCACATCCATTCTGGCTACCCACAAAAGCCATCTCCAGCACTGCATTCATCCATTCCAGGTACCCACAAAAAACCACATTCCAGCCCTGCTTTTATCCATCTTGGGTACCCCCCAAAACCGCATCCATCCTGGGTACCCCCAAAAGCCATCTCCAGCCCTGCGTTCATCCACCCGGATACCCCCAAAAGCCATGTCCATCCTGCCCCCCAAAAGGCACATCCATGCTAGGTACCCCAAAAACCACATCCAGCCCTGCCTTCATCCACCCTGGGTACCCTCAAAAGCTGCATCCATTCTGGGTACCCCCAAAAGCCATCTCCAGCCCTGCGTTCATCCACCCGGGTACCCCCAAAAGCCGCATCCATCCTGGGTACCCCCAAAAACCACATCCAGCCCTGCTTTCATCCATCTTGGGTACCCCCAAAAGCTACATCCATCCTGGGTACCCCCAAAAGCCATCTCCAGCACTGCATTCATCCATTCGGGTACCCCCAAAAAACCACATCCCAGCCCTGCTTTCATCCACCTGGGTCCCCCCCAAAAGGCACATCCATCCTGGGTACCCCCAAAAGCCATCTCCAGCCCTGCGTTCATCCACCCGGGTACCCCCAAAAGCCGCATCCACCCGGGTACCCCCAAAAACCACGTCCAGCCCTGCCTTCATCCACTCTGGGTGGCCCCCTCCCCAAAAAAACAGCCGCGTCCGGCTTCGCTTTCGCCTCCGCTCACCTGCTCCGCTGTGGACCGGTGCATCTTCCTCCTCCTCTCCCTCTTCTGCCGGCAAGGGAGGCCCGTGGGTTGGGGGGCCGGCGGGGGGGTCCTCCTGCGGGGCAGGCGAGGCGGAGGCCGGAGGGGGCGAGGCAGGGGCCGGGGCCGGGGCCGGCCAGGTGAGAGTCGGAGCCGGAGCCGGGCCGGGCGCGCTGTCAGTGCTCAGCGTCGGAGAGGCAGCCGGAGGCTCCCGAGTGGCGTTTGGCGTCCAGGTTGCCAGCTCGTTCTCGCCGCTGCCTTCGGGCCGCCGGGGCCAAGGAGGCGCCGGGGAAACCCATCGGGAGCCGGCGGGCTGCAGGGCGCAAGCCGAGCCCAGCCACAGCACCAGCACCAGCACCATGGCCAGCATCATAGCGAGGCCGCCGCCCGGCCATTCAGCCCCGGGGGTTGGGGACCCCCGAATCCTGGCCCGAGACGGGGTTGGGGTGGGGGGCTTCCGCCGCTGCTACCGAGGCAGCTGCCAGGAGGGTCTCAGGCGCGGGCAGGAGCGAGCAGGCAGCCGGCTGGCAGGCAAGAGGCGAGCCGGGACCACCATGGCATCTTCTCCACCTCCTTTCTCCCCTTCCCCTCCTTTTTTCCCCCTCCTCCTTTCACTTCCCTCGCCTCTGCCTGCCTAGCCCGCTCCCCCTCCCCAATTTGCTAACAATGAGGGCCTCCACCCACCCACCCACCCAGCCCGCAGCCAACGCCGGGGAAAGCGAGAGAAAGAAGAAGGCGGAAAAAAAAAAGAAAGAAAGAAAGAAAGAAGGAGTTGCGAGAGGAGAAGAAGGGAGGAGGGCGACGGGCTGGAGAGCTGGCCAATGGGGAAGCGGCTGGGACACGTGAGCGGGCTCCTTGGGGGGGGAGGCCGCTCGGCCAATGGGAGAAGGGCTGCCCGGCTTTGAAGACCCGCCTCTCCCCGGATCCCCGACAGCTGGAAGGAAAAAGGGGGTTCGCGTCTCCCCAGCGGCCACGAAGATGCTCGGCTCGGTGGTGGCGGCGGAGGCCGCAGCAGCAGCAGCAGCAAACAAAGGAGGATCCTCGGGCCCAAGGCTCTTCTCTCTCTCCCCCCACTCTTCCCCGCCCCGCTCCTGCCCCAGCATCGCTTCGGTTGCAATCCGGATTGAGAGAAGCGGCAACCTGCGCCTCTGGCTGGGGGTTGGCTTTTCCTTCCAGCAGCAGGAGATCCTGGGAAAAGCTCTCTTTTCCCCTCCCCACCTCCTTCTTTGCGGGGGGAGGGAAGACACTCTGCCCATGCTCAGAGGAAGCCGTGGAGTCTCCTCACCTGGCAGGAGCCAAGGGTCTCTCTCTCTCCCTCCCTCCCTCCCTTCCTCCCGCCCTCTCTCCTTCTCACTCTTCTTCTCTCCCCCCTGCCTCTCCCTCCCTCCCTCTCTCTTTCTCCATCTCCCTCCCTCTCTCCCTCCCTCTGCTTCTGCCTCTCCCCCTCTCCCTCCCTCCTACCCTCTCTCTCTCTCTCTCCCTCCCTTCCTCCCCCTCTTGTCTCACCCTCCCTCCCTCTTTCTCTTTCTCCCTCCCTCTCTCACACCTCTGCCTCTCTCCCCCTCCCTACTTCCCTTCTACCCTCTCTCCCTCTCCTTCTCTCCCCTGCTTCTCCCTCCCTCTCTTTCTCTCCCTCCCTCTCCCTCCCTCCCTCTCTCCCTCCCTCTCTCCCCCTCTTGTCTCTCCCTCCCTCTCTCTTCCCCTCTCCCTCCCTCTCTCTTTCTCCCCTCCCTCCCTCTCTCCTTCTCCTTCCCTCTCTCACCCTCTGCCTCTCCCTCTCTCACCCTCTCTCCCTCCCACCCTCTCTCCCTTTCCTTCTCTCCCCTTGCCTCTCCCTCTCTTCCTCTCTCTCTCCCCCTCTTGTCTCTCCCTCCCTCTCTCTTCCCCTCTCCCTCCCTCCCTCTCTCTCTTTCTCCCCTCCCTCCCTCTTTCCTTCTTCTTCCCTCTCTCACCCCTCTGCCTCTCCCTCTCTCACCCTCTCTCCCTCCCTCCCATCCTCTCTCCCTTTCCTTCTCTCCCCCTGCCTCTCCCTCCCTCTCTCTCCCCCTTCCTCTCTCTCTCCCTCACTCTCTCCCCCTTTTGTCTTTCCCTCCCTCTCTCTTTCTCCCCCCCTCTCTCCCTCCCTCTCTCCTTCTCCCTCCCTCTCTCACACCTCTGCCTCTCCCTCTTTCCCCCTCTCTCACTCCCTTCCACCCTCTCTCTTTCTCTCCCCCGCTCTCTCTCTGTGCAGAGTAGATTCCCCAAAGGTATTTGTGGTGGGCACCAAGAAAGCTTGGCAAGAGTTGGCTAGCTCAACCTGCCGGACCACCCGTGGGTCCCCATCGCACTTCGGCCTCTCGTGTTGGGAAGCCAGATCAATGGGCCTCAAGAGACACTCAGAATATTAGCTCCTCCACACCTTTGCTGGGATGTCCAGGAGATGTCAAGGAGACAACTGGACCTCATGGGGGACTCTTAGCACTCAACGCACACGAGACCAAAGATGGGGAGGTGGGTTTCTTCCGAGAACGTCCTAATGAATGAAAGCTGCTTAGAAATTCCCCAACGGAAATAGACAGCTCAAAAAAAAAAAAAAAAAAAGGCAGATGGAAATAATTTGTCCTCTTCTGCTCCTTGCTTAACCTCTGTGAAATATTAGCAGTTCCAACCAAACTCTGTTTTTTGGGTTTTTTTAAGACTAATTTTACCCCGCTTTTATTCTCAAAATAACTTGCGGTAAAGCGAGATGCCTTAATTTGCCTTCCAAAGGGAGAGAGAGCCTCGGTGGCACGGAGATGCCCCAATTTCGCCTCTCGGTTCCCATTCCTTTCATCGCAAGGCAATGACGCGCCTGTCGGTCATCAGAGCTCAAGGAGAGACGCCCACACTCCTTGGTCACCTGCCAAGCAAACCACCCTGGCTGCAATTCTCAGGTGTGCCCAACTGTCTATTGAGAGAGAGACCTGGCTTTGATGCCCGGCTGGGTGGGGCCAAAGCACGGTGAACTCGCCTTCTCTGCCAACTTTTGAAGGCCAAAGGTAACAACGCAATTGCTTCCGGCAGATAATGGGAGAGCTAGCTTGGAGAATCTGGCTGGCAGGGCGAGAAGGAAATGCCCATGATGGGTAAACAAATGTGCAAGGCCAGCTCCTCTTTTATTCTCCACCCGTACAAGGGAACACCCAGCCTCTGGCAGAAGCCAGTTTTGATAATGTTGGGTTAAACAGCAGGGAGGAACAATCAAGCTGGGTGTGACGTTAAGGCAGCCTGTTTTAAATCAGCCTGTCTCCTCTAATCCAGGAGTCCCCCACCCTCGGGCCGCAGACTATTCGGAACTGGGCCACAGGAGCAATGGTGGTATTCAGCCGGTTCGCACGGATTGAGGCGAACTGGTAGCAGCCACTGCCCTGGTGCTATGCCATCCTATTTAGCTATGTTTTTGAGGCCAGGTATATGCGTGGAAGGCGTGCGTGCGAAGTGAAGATGCATGCGATGAACCGGTGGTAAAACCCACCTCTGCACATGAGGGATGCTGCAATGGTCATTAAGTGTGAAAACCGGTCATAAGTCCCCTTTTTTCCAGTGTTGTTGTAATTTTGGGCACATCGAGGACTACCTGTCATTGGCCCCCACCTTTTAGAAAGGAAGGAAGGAAGGAAGGAAGGAAGGAAGGAAGGAAGGAAGGAAGGAAGGAAGGAAGGAAAAGAAAAAGAAAGAAATCAAGAAAGAAAAAGGAAGGAAGGAAGGAAGGAGAGAGAAAGAAAAAGAAAGAAGGAAGGAAGGATGGAATTTCTCAAGGCAGGCGAGAAATAACACCCTGGCTGGCTACTTCGACTACGATCCGAGTTCCAACCCAGCTCGGGGGGCGGGACTCAAAAGAGAGACACCCCACCCCACCTCCCATTTACAATTTGCCGGGGCCTCTTAATGGTCGGTTTTAGAAAGCAACGGCAAAGTTGAGCCTCAAATTACAAAGACTTGGAGATGGGGGTTGCGTCTTGCCTGCCTTCCCCTCTTCCTTCCGTTTAACGCGGCGGTTGACCACATTACACAATGTTCCACATTCAGATCCTCGGCTCCCTAGAAGGATTTTAGCGTCCTTTCTACACGATAGAAAGTTATCCCATCCATGCAGGAGCGGGATTCTACTGGTTCAGACCGGTTCGCACGAACTGGTAGCTCCAACTATCAGCTGGGAGCGAACCGGTTCGCTCTGATGAACAGTTGGGCCCGCCCACCCGCCTCTGGGGCACATGCACGGAGGGAGTGCTCATATTGCATTTTGGGGGTTTGGCCACTCGGCACCAAAAAGGTTAACCATCCCTGCCCTAGCACTAACGCGGAAGGTGATTTTTCATTGAGCTGCGCACACGCAATCACCGAACCGGTTGTTAAACCAGAAGGATCCCACCACCGCGTCTACGGAGCTTCTCGATCATCCCAAGTCAGGGTTGTCCCAAAGGGGCTTTTTTTCCCCCCCTCCCCCCAAAAAGACAACTGGACTTTCTTATTTCGTTTTTTTTTTTTCCCTTTGAAAAGGTTTCGCTTCTCCTCCGAAAAGCTTTTTCGGTTCTGCTTCAGTTCTTCTTCAGAACTGAAGAAGCTTCTCGGAGGAGAAGCGAAACCTTTTCAGAGGAAAAAAAAGTCCTTTTTTTTTTTTTTGGAAAAAGCACCTTTGGAAGAAGAGGAAGAAGAAGACCAGGTTCGCAAGGGTTCAGGAAAACCTCTAGTTAAGATTCTGTGCAGTTCAGAGAACCCCTAAATCCCACTCCTGGCTGGCCCCTCCCACCCCTCCCCTCCCAGGAGTCCCCACGTGGCCCGTTTTGGATGCCAGTAAGTGCAGGGTGCATGCAGAGGCTCAGGGAGGGTGAAAAACAGGCCTACCGGAAGTTCGGAAAGGCTGGAAACAGGCCCCTTTCTGGCCTCCAGAGGGCCTCTGGAGCCTGGGGAGGCCATTTTCATCCTCCCAGAGGCTCAAGAAAAGCCTCCGGAGCCCGGGGAGGGCAAAAACGCCTCCACTCCCGCCGTGGTGCAGGAGACTGACTAGGCCACACCCACCATGGCCACGCCCACGCAGCAACCAGGCAGAGAACCCCTGAAGGAGATGCAAACGAAACCTATCTCCCATGTCAGAGAAAATAACCCTATGCAAAGAAATGTCTTAAGGCTTATCATTATTATTATTTTTAATGTCTTTTTTTTTTTAATTTATTTATTAGACATTACCAGATTGCTTCCTTGCAAATTTGCAGAACTGCCTGGCCTAAATTTAGAATATTGCAGGGATCAGCTGCCCTCCTTTATAAAGAAGAGAAACTCAATTTGGAGATAGGAGGCAGGGGAGGGAAGCAAGTTTTTGCATCGCCCGTCGTTGACAAAACCTAACTATCGCTTTAGGAGGCCCAGCTATAATTAAGGTTTGCGTGCAAACTAAACAGTACTCGAACAGCGGGGAATTTCAGAAGTACGTTTTTGCCTTGGATAATTCAATTTTTTTCTCTCTCTTTCTCTCTCTCTCTCTTTCTCTCTCTCTCTCTCTCTCCTCCATTCCAGCTCAAGCTTCAAATTTCTGGTCATGCATGGCACAGATTGGCCAGTGGCAAATCCTTCAAAACTGGGAATTTATTTCATCTAGCTGAGGTTTTTTTTCGGGGGGGAGGGGGGCGGTTTCTAAGGCTGGTTGTTAAAATAAACCAGGCATTGAAATGTTGAGCTGGGTATCAAACCCGGCTTCCTTTTGGGGTAGGCAAAACTGGGGAATTAATCGTGTCGGCATGTAAGGTTTTGGATTACCGTTCCCATCAGGCCTGGCCAAGCGTGAGCAGGGTTCACCAAGGATGGAAGTTGTAGTCTCGGGGTATTTTTAGGGATCCCAGGCTGAACTGGAAGAAAAAAAATAGATTTTGGATTGCGTTGCTTTGTAACTGTTCTGTGGCAAAGCAGCCATGGAAATAATATAATAGTGTTTCAATTAAAAATGAAGGTAAGGAATATTGGCTGTCAAAGGAAAGAGAGATTCTCCCCCAATTTTGGATGGAAATCTTTTCCCAGGCAATGGCAATAGTTCATCCTCCTCTTCCTCCTCCCTTTCTCATTATCCATCTCCTCCTCCTCCCTCTCCTTTTCTTCTCCTTTCCCTTCTTCTCACTCTTTTTTCTCTTTTTTCTTCTCCTCTTTCTTCTTCCTTTTCTTCTCTTCCTTCTCATACTACCCTTTTTCCTTCTCCTCTTCCTCCCTCTCCTCCTCCTTTCTCCTCCTCCTCCTCCTCCTCCCCTCTTCCTCTTTCTCCTCCTCCTCCTCTTTCTCTTCCTCCTCCCCTCCTCCTCTTTCTCTTCCTCCTCTCTGCAAACCCCACTTCCTTCTAACACTGATGATATAACCTAGTTGGGTTATGAAATATCTGCAGGAAAACAACCAAGCTCAGACAGCATTAAGGACCCCGTAGTCTTCCTTCTTTCCTCCTCCTCCTCTTCCTCTTTCTCATTATCCATCTCCTCCTCCCTCTTCTTTTTTCTCCTTTTTCTTCTCCTCTTTCTTCTTCCTTTTCTTCTCTTCCTTCTCTTCTCCTACCCTTTTTCCTTCTCCTCTTCCTCCCTCTCCCTTTCCTCCTCCTTTCTCCTCCGCCTCTTCTTTTTCCTCCGCCTCTTCTCCTTCTTCTCCCTCTCTTTTTCTCCTCCTTCCCCTTCTCCTCCCTTTTTGTTCTGTCCTCCTCCCTCTGCTTCTTCTCCTTCTCCTTCCCCCTCTTCCTAGCTTTCTTTTTCCCACTCCTCCTTTTCCTTCTCCTCCCTTTTCCTTCTGTTCCTCCTCCTCCCCCTTTCTCATTATCCATCTTCTCCTCCTCCCTCTTTTCTTCTCCTTTCCCTTCTTCTCCTTTTTTCTCCTTTTTCTTCTCCTCTTTCTTCTTCCTTTTATTCTCTTCCTTCCCTTCTCCTTCCTTTTTTCCTTCTCCTCTTCCTCCCTCTCCCTTTCCTCCTTCTTCTCCCGCTCTTCTTTTTCTCCTCCTTCCCCTTCTCCCTTTTTGGTTTCTCCTCTTCCCTCTGCTCCTTCCCCCTCTTCCTAGCTTTCTTTTTCCCGCTCCTCCTTTTCCTTCTCCTCCCTTTTTCTTGTGTTCCTTCTCCTTCCCTCTTCCACACAACTGGTAGCCAAAACCAGATCTCCTAGAATTGCCAGTTTTTATGTGGCATATTGTTCTTCTGAGATATCACGAGACCAGAGGAAAAACAGCTGTGTGAAAGAAATAAGAATAGATCTTTCGGGGGTGGGGGAATGATATGCAAATGATGCTTTTGTACAGTTTTGTTTGCAGGGAGAGTACAACAAATCTTGTCGTGCTTCAGTATCTTGTCATGTTTATGTAATGTAAAATTGGAGGTGGTGAGTCTTTAAGAGCTCTATGCAACGAAGTTTCATTTTTAATGTATGCCAGTTAGTATATATTCAAAGTGCCTATTCTATTCTATTCTATTCTATTCTATTCTATTCTATTCTATTCTATTCTATTCTATTCTATTCTATTCTCTCTCTCCTCTTTCTATTCTATTTTCTATTTTCTCTCTTCTCTTTCGCTTCTCTTTTCTGTTTCTCTTCTATTTTCTCTTCTATTTCTCTTCTATTTTCTCTCTTCTTCTATTTCTCTTCTCTTCTATTTCTCTATTTTCTCTCTTCTCTTTTATTTCTATTTCTCTTCTATTTTTTCTCTTCCCTTCTCTTTCTCTTCTATTTTCTCTTTCTCTTCTCTTTCTCTTCTATTTTCTCTTCTATTTCTCTTCTATTTTCTCTCTTCTCTTTTATTTCTTTCTCTTCTATTTTTTTCTCTTCCCTTCTCTTTCTCTTCTCTTTCCTCTCTTCTCTTCTTTCTCTTCTCTTTTCTCTCTTCTCTTCTATTTCTCTATTTTCTCTCTCCTTTTCTATTTCTCTTCTATTTTCTCTCTCCTCTATTTCTCTATTTTCTCTCGTCTGTTCTCTTTTATTTCTCTTCTATTTTCTCTCTTCTCTTCTTTTCTCTTCTATTTTCTCTCTCCTTTTCTATTTCTCTTCTATTTTCTCTCTTCTGTTCTCTTTTATTTCTCTTCTATTTTCTCTCTTCTCTTCTATTTCTCTTCTATTTTCTCTCTCCTTTTCTATTTCTCTTCTATTTTCTCTCTTCTGTTCTCTTTTATTTCTCTTCTATTTTCTCTCTTCTCTTCTCTTCTCTTCTATTTCTATTTCTATCCCAGATCGAGTCTATTCGAAAAAGCTAACTTGACCAACTCTTACAATTAACGTCAGATGGCCAGAGGTGTCTTTATGGAATCCAGTATCTTGGAAACGATGACATAAATGACATCTTCTACTCATAGATAAGGCCCACTGAGATGGATTAAAGGGCCTTACTCCCAACCAAGCGGATTTCAGCTTGAAATACCCATTGAAGAAAGAAAAAACAACAACAAGAACGCACAAAGCTAAGAAAAGAAGCAGCTGGAGAAATGTCTGGCGAGAACTACAAATATAAGTGCATAATATATATATGGCTGGGTTTTTAAGTCAGGCTTTTATTGCCCCCTGGTGAGAGCTACCGGCCACACACTTTAAAAAAAAATTAAGACATGGGGAGGAAAATCGCAGGAGGGGGAAAACCGCAAGAAGTAAACCTTTCCTCGAAATCTCTCGCAAGCAATTTGGCTTGTTCGCTCTTCTTCCTTTGTGCTTCCGTCCCCGTTAAATCAAAAGCTCCTTTCTTTCCAGAAATACACATTTATCAGCTCCCCTCTGATTTTTCTGGACTTCTCCTATATAGCTGCTGATTTACTGTTTGGCAACAAAAGTCCTTTGGGTCCCATTCAGCCCTATCCTTGGCCCGGCTTCTGTTTTCGTCTCCGCCACCAAAGAGAGACTGATCTTCCATCTGGTTCAAGGGGTCGAAGAAAGAGGTTGCTTTCTGAAGGGCCACCAAGGCGCTGAATCTTTCAGAATAGAATAGAATAGAATAGAATAGAATAGAATAGAATAGAATAGAATAGAATAGAATAGAATAAGAAAAAACAAGAAAAAGAACGGAGTAGAACAGAACAGAACAGAATAGAATAACAGAGTTGGAAGGGACCTTGGAGGTCTTCTAGTCCAACCCCCTGCTTAGGCAGGATACCCTACACCACTTAAGACCAATGGTTATCCAATCTCTTCTTTAAAACTTCCAGTGTTGGAGAATTTACAACTTTTTTTATTTTTATTTTTCATAAACACATTGACATGTAGAGTCATTTCCATCATTTTTCATTCATCTTTTCTTTTAACTTTCATTTTTAATTTTTACTTTTTCAGGGCAGCTCTTTTACCCTTTACCCCAACCTTTCTTTTCTCCTCCCCTTCTCTTCCTTCCGGTTTCTCCTCCTACTTCCTTCATTCTTCCTCTCCTTCTCTTTCCTACTTCCCTTTCTCTTCCCCCACTCCTCTCTTCTTCCCTCCTTCTAGCCTTCTCCTCTGCTCCTCTTTCCCCTCCCTTTTCTTCCTCTCCTTTTCCCTTTCTTCTTTCTCCTCTCCTCTCCTCCCTTCTTCCCCCCTTCTAGCCTTCTCCTCTGCTCCTCCTTCCCCTCCCTTTTCTTCCTCTCCTTTTCCTTTTCTTCTTTCTCCTCTTTTCTCCTCTCCTCCCTTCTTCCCCCCTTCTAGCCTTCTCCTCTGCTCCTCCTTCCCCTCCCTTTTCTTCCTCTCCTTTTCCTTTTCTTCTTTCTCCTCTTCTCTCCTCTCCTCCCTTCTTCCCCCCTTCTAGCCTTCTCCTCTGCTCCTCTTTCCCCTCCCTTTTCTTCCTCTCCTTTTCCCTTTCTTCTTTCTCCTCTTCTCTCCTCTCTTCTCTTCTCCTTTCCTCTCTCTCTACTCCTCCCCCTCTCTCCTGTTGTTTCCCTTTTCAGTTCAATCTAAAGTGGTATTCGAGCAGCCCCGATTTCCTAATTATCTTTATTCTCATTTCAATTTCTTATTCAATTATTATTTATTTTTATTTCATCATTTGCGTACATTTTTATAATATCTCTCTTTTTCCCCTTTTACTTCCCCTCCCCTTTCTCCTTTTACTTGACATCATCTGGTTTTTCTGATTGTTTTCTCCCATCTATTCTCTTATCTATTTTATCTCTATGTCCTTATTCATGTTTCTTTTCTAACCAATCATAAAATTTATCCCATGTCTTGAAATACATCCTTTCGGTAGGCATGAAAAAGTAGACATGTCTTCAGAATCTTGGTGAAGGTGTCCAACATGTTTTTCACTTCTGCTTCAGGTGATCTTCTCCAAGTAAAAACATCCTTCAGATCTTTAGTTTATTTAGAATGACAGAGTTGGAAGGGACCTTGGAGGTCTTCTAGTCCAACCCCCTGCTCAGGCAGGAAACCCTACACCACTTCAGACAAAGGGTTATCCAACATCTTCTTAAAAACTTCCAGTGTTGGAGCATTCACAACTTCTGGAGGCAAGTTGTCACACTGATTAATTGTTCTCACTGTCAGGAAACTTCTCCTGAGTTCCAAGTTGCTTGTCTCCTTGGTTAGTTTCCACCCGTTGCTTCTTGTCCTACTCTCGGGTGCTTTGGAGAATAGCTTGACTCCCTCTTCTTTGGGGCAGCCCCTGAGATATTGGAACACTCCTATCCTGTCTCCCCTGGTCCTTCTGTTGCTTTTTAATCTGCTTTATTTTTTTATTTTTTTTTTACGATCGATGGTTTGAATGTTCTTCAACATTTCTTTTATGTTGTAAGCAGCCCAGAGTCGTTGGATACGAGAGGGGCTAGGCCTGTGTTAACGAACCTATGGCACGCATGCCGGAAGTGGCACGCAGAGCCATGTTCACCCGGCACGCGTGGCATCGCCCATTCTTCTTCCGGGTTTCCAGGGCACGCATGAGCACCAGCCAACTAGTCTGCTGGTTACTGGTGTGTATTTGCGTCTTGGTGCGAGTGTGCACTGGCCATGCCGTCATTGCCCGCATGCAGCCCTGGGACTCCACCCTTTGCCAGCCAGGAGTGCTGCCGCCATTCGCTCCCGTGCACCCAGCTGCCTGTCTGCCTCATTACCGCCACCATGAGGAAAGGTCCCGAAGTTGCGCTGCCTGGGATCCACGTGAGCTGCCGCAGAGGGAGACCAGGTATGGCTGGCTGGACGCTGCCCGGAGCTGAGCTCAAGGCTGGCAGGAGGAGGAACTTAGCAGGCTCGAACTGTCGGCTGCTGCAGCCTGCCGCCATCCCCTCTCCCCTGCCATCTGCTCCTGCCACTGCCAGGGAAGCAGCTGTGCGAGAATCGCTGCCACCAAGGGCGAGGGGGCGGTGGTGGCAAGATTAGGCAGTCCGGGTCTTCCCTGTCTCCCCACCCGAGCAGACTTCTGGCATAGTCCCAGGCCTCCCCAGGGAGGGAGGGAGGGAAGCCCTGGCCTGCTGCTCCTGTCCCCACCACACCCTTGCCCCCAGCAAGAACGGTTCTCGTGCTGCCCCAGGAGGACTGGAGGAGAGCGCAGCTCCTCGCTCCTGGAGATCCACCAGCGGGGAAGTGGTCGCAGAAAGCGGTAAGAAATGCACAAGCCAGGAAGCGGTCATGCTCCCTGGCAGGAGAGGGTTGCACGTTGACTCCAGCAAAGGTTTGTGCAACCCTCTCTGGCCAGGGAGCATGACCGCTTCCTGGCCAGCGTACCTCTTACCGTGCCCGCTTCCCCACCGGTAGATCTCCATGAGTGAGAAGCTGAGCTCTTCTCCAGTCCTTCTGGGGCAGCACGAGAACCGCTCTTGCTGGGGGCAAGGGGGGTGGCGGTGGCAGGAGCAGCAGGCTGGGGCTTCCTTCCCTCTCTCCCTCCCTCCTTCCGGAGGCCTGGGACTATGCCAGAAGTCTGCTCGGGTGGGGAGACAGGGAAGCTCCGGACTGCCCTCAGAATAACGACTTTCCAAGCCCAAAATGGGGCACATGCGCAGGGGGTCATTTGTGCATGCACATGTGGGAGGGTTCGCATTGCATTATGGGTGCTGGCACGCACGCGAGCTGCTGCGCGCGCACATACCCACTTCCGGCACGCCACGAGAAAAAGGTTCGCCAATACTGGGCTAGGCAAATAAATGTCATAAGCTACAGTGGCGCAGTGGTTAGAGTGCAGTACTGCAGGCTCCTGCTGACTGCTGGCTGCCTGCAATTTGGCAGTTCGAATCTCACCAGGCTCAAGGTTGACTCAGCCTTCCGTCCTTCTGAGGATGGTAAAATGAGGAGCCAGATTGTTGGGGACAAGAGGCTGACTCTGTAAACCACTTAGACAGGGCTGTAAAGCACTGTGAAGTGGTATATAAGTCTAAGGGCTATTGCTGTCTGTCTATCTATCATCTATCTATCTATCTATTTATCATCTATCTATCTATCTATTTATCTATCATCTATCTATCTATCATCTATCTATCATCTATCTATCTATCTATCTTATCTATCTATCTATCATCTATCTATCTATCTATCTATCATCTATCATCTATCTATCATTTATCTATCATCTATCTATCTATATCTATCTATCTATCATCTATCTATCTATCATCTATCTATCTATTTATCTATCATCTATCTATCATCTATCTATCATCTATCTATCTATCTATCTATTTATCATCTATCTATCTATCATTTATCTATCATCTATCTATCTATTTATCTATCATCTATCTATCATCTATCTATCTATCATCTATCTATCTATCTATCTATCTATCATCTATCTATCTATCTATCTATTTATCTATCATCTATCTATCTATCATCTATCTATCTATCTTATCTATCTATCTATCTATCTATCATCTATCTATTTATCTATCATCTATCTATCATCTATCTATCATCTATCTATCTATCTATCTATCTATTTATCATCTATCTATCTATCATTTATCTATCATCTATCTATCTATTTATCTATCATCTATCTATCATCTATCTATCTATCATCTATCTATCTATCTATTTATCTATCATCTATCTATCTATCATTTATCTATCATCTATCTATCTATATCTATCTATCTATCATCTATCTATCTATCTATTTATCATCTATCTATCTATCATCTATCTATCTATCTTATCTATCTATCTATCTATCATCTATCTATCATCTATCTATCTATCATCTATCATCTATCTATCATCTATCTATCTATCTATCTAACTATCTATCTATCTATCTAGCTATCATCTATCTATCATCTATCTGTCTATCTATCTATCATCTATCTATCTATCATCTATCTATCTATCTATTTATCTATCATCTATCATCTATCATCTATCTATCTATATCTATCTATCATCTATCTATCTATCTATTTATCTATCTATCTATCTATCATCTATCTATCTATCTATCATCTATCTATCTATTTATCTATCATCTATCATCTAGCTATCATCTATCTATCTATATCTATCTATCTATCTATCATCTATCTA
Source organism: Arizona elegans (assembly GCA_022577455.1). Classification (NCBI taxonomy): domain Eukaryota; kingdom Metazoa; phylum Chordata; class Lepidosauria; order Squamata; family Colubridae; genus Arizona; species Arizona elegans. Next base: position 1,603,091 of record JAKOOJ010000031.1, read on the forward strand.
TCTATCTATTTATCTATCATCTATCTATCATCTATCTATCTATCTATCTTATCTATCTATCTATCTATCATCTATCTATCTATCTATCTATCTATCATCTATCTATCTATCATCTATCATCTATCTATCTATTTATCTATCATCTATCTATCTATCATCTATCTATCATCTATCTATCATCTATCTATCTATCTATTTATCTATCATCTATCTATCTATCATTTATCTATCATCTATCTATCTATATCTATCTATCTATCATCTATCTATCTATCTATCATCTATCTATCATCTATCTATCATCTATCTATCTATCTATCTATCTATCTATCTATCTATCTAACTATCTATCTATCTATCTATCTATCTATCATCTATCTATCATCTATCTCTCTATCTATCTATCATCTATCTATCTATCTATCTATCTATCTATCTATCTATCTATCTATCTATCTATCTATCTATCTATCTATCTGCCGTGGTGGCACAGTAGTTAGAATGCAGTATCGCAGGCTAATTCTGCTGACTGCCAGCAGTTCGATCCTGACTGGCTCAAGGTTGACTCAGCCTTCCGTCCTTCCAATGTGGGTAAAATCCAGACCCAGATTGTTTGGGGCAAGAGGCCGACTCTAAATGCTTAGAGAGGGCTGCAAAGCACTGTGAAGTGGTATATAAGTCTAAGTGCTATTGCTATAAACAAATAAAACCTCTACAGGGAATGCCAGGACCTGGAATCCTACTCTGAAATCCTATATGGTGTGTACCAGACTGGAGAAAGGATATTTATTATGGATTCACTGTTTGTTAAATGGAGATTCTCAGTCATCCAGGACATGGTTGTCCCAAAGGTGCTTTTTTTCAAGAGGCAACTGGACTTTCTGGTTTTTGTTGAAGACGTCTCGCTTCTCATCCAAGAAGCTTCTTCAGTTCTGGTGAAGGATGGAAGTCAGTCAGAACTGAAGAAGCTTCTTGGATGAGAAGCGAAACGTCTTCAAAGAAAAACCAGAAAGTCCAGTTGCCTCTTGAAAAAAAGCACCTTTGGGATCCACTCAGTTGTAAGATTTGCATTTGACACAGAAAATCCTTTTTTTTTAAAAAAAAAAAAAAGGGAAAAGTAAGAAAGGATAAACTTCAGTTTACACTTTTGCTCAATGAAACAGGAACAAAAGATGGCATTTATTTTTATTTTCCCCCGCCCCCTTCCCAAAAAAAAACCCCACACACATCTCATTTATTTCTTTTTTTTACAAAAAAAAAACAAAAAAAAAACAGGAAAAGTCAGCAAGCAACGGAGAGACTAATGACCTCGCTTCCGTCATTACGACATTCTTTATATAGAAAGAAAGAAGCAGTTACTATTAAACCTCCTGTTTTTGTGGGGGTTTTTTCCCTTTTGAGTTCCAAATTTACAGATACAAGGTCTAGCTTTCTACGGAACGCAAATGCACCAAAACAGAGAAACAGCGACAAGAATGACGACGACAACAAACAAACAAAAAATCCAAGACAAAATGAATGCGGACAAGTCCAATATACCTCTGTTTTCGGTCTCTGGTCTTTTTTTTTAATCGTACGGACAGACCCCCGAAACCCGATGCTGAAACGGGGCTCCCTTACTTATAGTAAAGCTACGACACATCCGTTTACTTTCGAAAATAATTTTCTTCCATCGGGGTCTCGTTGCAGCCCAGATTAAGAAACTGACTAACACATACATTCTCAAAAATACACACTTTTTTTTAAAAAAAAAAAATTATAGCCTCTGCTCCTTAAGCCCAAATGCACTTGGCACACACGTATAGGCATGGGAGGGGATTCAGCCGGTTCGGACCGGGTCCAGCGAATCAGATGTTAATTTTAATCCGGTTCGCCAAACCGGTAGTTGCAAGGACTGGCTGGCCCTGCCCATCCCACCCCTTCCAGGAGTCTCCACATGGCCCGTTTTGGATGCCAGGTAAGTGCAGGGCCCACGCAGAGGCTCTGGGAGGGTGAAAAACAGGCCTACTGGAAGTACCGGAAGTCCAGAAATGGGCCCGTTTCCAGCCTCCGAAGGGCCTCTGGAGTCCAGGGGTGGTCATTTTCGCCTTCCTGGAGGCTCGAGGAAAACCTCTGGAGCTTGGGAGGGCAAAAAACAGGCCTACAGAAAGTACCAGAAGTCCGGAAACGGGCCCATTTCCGGCCTCCAGAGGGCCTCTGGAGCCCAAGGGAGGCTGTTTTCACCCTCCTGGACGCTTGAGAAAAGCCTCCGGAGCCTGGGGAGGGCAAAAACGACCCCACCACAATGGTGCAGGAAGCCGACTAGGCCATGCCCACCATGGCCACACCCACCTAGCAACCGGGCAGAGAACCGGTTGCTAAAATTTTTCAATCCCACTCCTGCATACAGGTATATATATTTATATATATATATATATATATATATTATATAGGTATATATATTAGCTAACAACTACTCTTCAATTTTACACCTTGCCTTCCCACCCGCCCTGTTGCTAAGTTTTGGATTCCACCCCCACCCAAAAAAAATAATAATAATCTGGAGAATATTTAATGCGCTTTTAAATAACTCGGTTATCGTTCCTGTAGCAATAAAAACAACGTGCCCTTTGTTTCAGTTTTCGTTTTTTTCCTGCAAATGAAATTTACCCAAACAGAGGGGAAGGCTATTAAGAGACACTGTAGCACCTCTGAGAAGTTTTAAATAGTTTTACTCATATATATATATATATATATGTATGTATATATATATAATTACAACTTCTTTAAAAAATAAAAGAGCACCAAGTATTTTCACAGTGAGAGGTAGAATCAAATTGGAAAGGCCTGTCCCTCTCTCTCTCTTTCTTTCTCTTTCTCTCTTTCTTTTGTTTCCTCTCGTTCGTTTTCTCTTTTTACAATGTAGCACCAAAGTTTTTTCACCCCTTTCCACTTGGGCTGGGGGGAAAGACATATCTCCCCTTACCACCCTGTGTCGAAGGGATGTTTTTTGTTTTTTTTTTCATTTCCAAAAGGAAGAAGAATCTCGCTGGCTTTTATTTAGATTTTGTTCCTTTTTTTTTCTTGCCTTAAATAATATATCTATATATATCTATATATGTTTTTTTCTCTCTCTCTTTCTCCTCTCTCTGTTTAATATTGCACATCAAAATCCTTCCTGTTCCAGAACAGTGAGCAGATTAAAAATAATAATAATAATCTTATCATAAGATGGCAACATTGGTTTTCCAAGTCACTTCCTTTGTCTTGTCCAGCAAAACCTCGGCTCGATTAAAAACAAGGACCTGGGGTTTCCAAAAACTGCATGAAAGATTTGGGTTTTCCACAAGCAACTTTTTTTTTTCCTCCTTTGACTGAAGAAGAAGGGGGAATGAGTCCATCCATGGAGAATGTCTACTTCAACTGGCCGTCTCGGAAGTTGCTTCAAGCCCCCGGGGTTCTTCCGAACCTTTTCTCCCCACGCCGAGATGGAGAAACTGCAAAGATGGATCTGCAAAGTCTTCTCATTTGACAATGACATTGTCATTTGACAATGGTCCCAGTGCTGAAGCCCCAAATCTCGGGGCTTGCAGAGGTCCAAGTGGCCACCAAGTGTCCTGGCCGAAGACGCAGCCTCTCTTCCGAAAGAAGCCAAAGGGTGGAGCACCAAGAAAGTTGACTTCTAGAGGAAACACACTGGCCCAACCTCAAAGAAATATTCCTTCCCCGGTTTGCTTGGTGGAAGGTTATAAATGCCCACAATCGGCAGCCGCTGGATGTCATACGTCCGGAAGGTAAAGAGAGTGTGATGCCATCGACCGTCTTGAATCTGATTGAAGAGGAAAGATGATGGTTAAGTCCTTGAACCATGGGTGGATGGAGATAGGAAAACCTAACCTCCCCAAGGGAGGAAAACATGGAAAATCCATTGCAAAGCAAGGGGTGGGATTCAGCCAGTTCGGGCAAACCGGATGTTAATTTTAATCTGGTTCACCGAACCGGTTGTTCCAAGGACTGGCTGACCCCACCCACTCCTCCCCTCCCAGGAGTCTCCACACGGCCCGTTTTGGATGCCAGGTAAGTGCAGGATGTGGATGGAGGCTCTGGAAGGGCGAGAAAACAGGCTTACCGGAAGTACCGGAAGTCCAGAAATGGAGCCATTTCTGGCATCCAGAGGGCCTCCAGAACCCAAGGGAGGTCGTTTTTGCCCTCCTGGAGGCTCCAGAAAAGCCTCTGGAACCTGGGGAGGGCAAAAAATGGGCCTACTGCAAGTACTGGAAGTCCAGAAACAGGCCCATATCCATCCATCCATCCATCCATCCATCCATCCATCCATCTATCCATGCATCCATCCATGTATCTATGCACGCATGCCTGTCTGCATCCATCTATCCATCCATCCATCCATCCATGTATCTATGCACGCATGCATCCATCTATCTATCCATCCATCCATCCATCCATCCATCCATCCATAAGAGCTGGATGCTCTTCCTGTCCCCAATGTGGAGTTTTGTTCAGCAGATACATTCTCATTGTGCCCAGAGAGAGAAATATCTGCCTCTACCTAGGATTGAACTCACAGCCTCCGGATTCTAAGGCGAGAGTCTCATTCAGCAATAGCAGTCATTATCTCTATATTATGTAGTGATATCCTGCAGCAGATAAAAGAAGGTAGTAACCAAAGACACTCAGCCTGTCCTAGGATGGATAGGATGAACATAAAAGACAGCAGGAGAAAAACATTTAATATCTCTTTCTCCAGAGCTCCACTTTCTCAAGATGCTTCATGTACAATAGTAACCACAACCATAAGAATAGAGGCAAAGAGCGATGATCTCTTGCATCATATATCCAGTTTCACTTTGAGAGCTCAGCAGCATGTAGTTCATTCAAACTACCAGCAGGGGGTGCTTTTGCATTTTTTTTTTTTTTTTTGTTGTTGCTTAAAAAGTCTCCTCTCCAACTTTTAGTAGCACAGATAAGACAACCTGAAGCCTTGTCTCTGGAGATTCTCAGTCATCCAAATCATGGTTGTCGCAAAGGTGCTTTTTCCAAAAAAGCAGCTGGGCTTTTCTGGTTTTGTTTCTCGTTTGAAGACGTTTCGCTTCTCATCCGAGAAGCTTCTTCGGTTCTCCTTCAGTTCTTCAGAACCGAAGAAACTGCTTGGATGAGAAGCAAAATATTTTGAAAAGAAAAATAAAACAAAACAAGGAAGTCCAGTTGCCTTTTGAGGAAGCACCTTTGGGAGAAGAGGAGGAGGAGGCGGAGAAGGGAGAAGAAGAGGAAGAGGAGGAGGAGAAGGAAGAAGAAGAGGAGGAGAAGGAGGAGAAAGAAGGAGGAGGAGGAGGAGGAAGAAGAAGAGGAAGAGGAGGAGAAAGAAGAAGAAGAAGAGGAGGAGGAGGAGGAGAAAGAAGAAGGAGGAGGAGGAAGAAGAAGAAGAGGAAGAGGAGGAGGAGGAGGAAGAGGAAGGAGGAGGAGGAGGAAGAAGAAGAGGAAGAGGAGGAGGAGGAGGAGAAAGAAGGAGGAGGAAGAAGAAGAGGAAGAGGAGGAGGAGGAGGAAGAAGAAGAAGAGGAGGAGGAGGAAGAAGAAGAGGAGGAGGAGGAAGAAGAAGAAGAGGAGGAGGAAGAGGAGGAGGAAGAGGAAGAAGGAGGAGGAGGAGGAGGAGGAAGATAATTTGACTTTAGGTCAAGCTTCTTGATTGACCACAAAGAAAAAGGAGGAGGAGGAGGAGGAGGAAGGGGAAGGGGAAGGGGAAGAAGGAGAAGGAGAAGGAGAAGGAGAAGGAGAAGGAGAAGGAGAAGGAGAAGGAGAAGGAGAAGGAGAAGAAGCTCTGACTGGATGGATGAATGAATCCTTCCATTCCCCACCATCCAGTCAGAGCTGAACAAGAAAATCCAGTAGCTTCTTGAAAAAAGCACCTTTGTGACAAGTCTTGTAGATGTTTTACCTTACAGCTCTCACAATTTTTTGGGCAGGGAGCCAACCATGCTGAGTCGCGTTCAGCAGGATTTCAGCCTGAGCTGTCTACCTCTGCTCTGGATAATAAAACAACTCAAAAGACGAAAACACCTTTCAACATGTCAACAATGGCTGCACTTTGGGGAAGGAGACCTGTCAAGGGTAGATACTTCTAGATCTTCATTATGAAATCACAGTATCTTCTCCATGTGGTGGTAGCACCCAACCCTTCCAACTCCTTTTCCCGGAGGATTTCCGTACCTTACAATGGTTCACCACAACATCCGGCGTGAGCTGCCCTCCTTGTTCAAAGAGCTGCCCGTTCCAGGCCTTGAAGCGTACAGAGGCCCCTTCTGATGGTGTTTCCGGCCAAACCGGCATGTTCAAGCAATGGATAGTGATGTTCTGAACGACTTCAGAGCTCAAGAGGTGAAGAAAATTCATTTGTACTCTTCCAATATCGAAGTCCAGCTGGAGAAGGGGAAGTACACGAGTTTAGGAGAAAGATTGGGACTTAGCGTTCTGGTCAGGAGAAACATCTTGAGACCTTCAGGCATAAACCAACTTATAACCGTTCCCGAAACCTTCAACTACCCCTAAGCAACCATGCACGGGAAATGTATAAAACCACAAAGGAGGAAAAAAATCTAAAAATGTTGACTATCCACTGGTCAGATAAGCATGGATTTACACTTATGAGCCATGGTGGCGCAGTGGTTAGAGGGCAGTACTGCAGGCTACTTCTGCTGATTGCTGGGTGCCTGCGATTTGGCAGTTCGATTCTCACCAGGCTCAAGGTCGACTTGGCCTTCCATCCTTCCGAGGTGGGTAAAATGAGGACCCAGATTGTTGAGGGCAAGAGGCTGACTCTGTAAACCACTTTACAGTGGTTTGAGGGCTGTAAAGCACTGTAAAGCAGTATATAAGTCTAAGTGCTATTGCTATCTATCTGTCTGTCTGTGTCTGTGTCTCTATCTCTGTCTATCTGTCTCTCTCTACATCTATCTATCTACCTACCTACCTATATCTCTCTACCTCTATCTATCGATCTATTGATCTATTGATCTATCAATCAACCGATCTATCTCTCTATCTATTTCTCTACATCTCTCTATCTCTCTATTTCTCTATCTCTCTATCTCTCTACATCTACCTACCTACCTACCTATCTATCTATAATCCATCTCTATCTCTATATCTATCTATCTATCTATCTATCTATCTATCTATCTATCTATCATCTATCTATCATTCTCTCTCTCTATCTCATTCTATCTCTCTACATCTATCTATCTATCTATCTATCTATCTATCTATCTATCTATCTATCTATCTATCATCTATTTTATCTATCATCTATCAGCTGCGGTGGCACAGTAGTTATAATATAATGTTGCAGGCTAATTCTGTCAACTGCCTGCAGTTCAATTATCACCATATCAAGCTTGACTCAGCCTTCCATCCTTCTGAGGTGGGTAAAAGAAGGACCCAGATTGTTGGGGCCAATAGACTGACTCTGTAAACCGCTTAGAGAGGGTTGTAAAACAGTAAAGCGGTATATATGTCTAAGTGCTATTGCTATTGCTATGGACAGATAAGCACGGATTTGCATTAAGAGTCATCCTTCCCATGGACAAATGGACTTCCTGCAGCCAATCTTGCTAATGTCTCTAATTTTTATGAATGAATCTGGCTGCTTTAACTACCGAGACCCATTCACAAAAAACAGAGGCATTTACTTGCTGCTTGGCACAAGAGACGACACGGCTGAAATTCTGGACAATAACGTGCACCAGCCGAATCTCAAATTTTCAACCCCGATTCTATTTAGATTCTATTTTTTAAAAAGAAGAAGAAATTGCTCTGCTTATTCATAAATCGTTTTGCTCCAGGCTGTATATTGCCTGAGATTATCCGTGAAAAGAATTTCCAACTGAGCCAAAATACCACTTTGGTCTTTTTGGGAGTTTTTTTTGAAAAGAAAAAAATGACACTAGCTAGTTATTCCTTTCCAGGTTCAGCTTAAGACAGAACTTATTTTTAAAAGCTGAAACAATTAGAACGTGGTCCTTACGACGAGGATAAGCAACGTGTCAGCCACGTGGGCACTGCAGCACATGCCAGCCTCCCTATCTGCCTGTTTTTAATTTCATTTTATTTTTTGCAAAGATTTTATTGGGATTGAAAAATATATATATATTAAATGGGAAACGGGTGCAGCCAAGCCCCAGATACATTATCTGCCTTTCCGAGAACGTCTCTGTGCTCCACGTAGAACCACAGGCATTTTCAGAAAATAGAAATGTCCTTGTTTTTAGAGTTGTTCAATGGGTGGCACGTGAAATGTTGCATTCCGGTGGCTTTCTTAGAAGCCACGTGTGCCTTTGATGCAGGGGTGAAAATCCACCAGGTTCTGACAGGTTCTGGAGAACCGGTCAGCGGAAATTTTGAGTAGTTCGGAGAACCGGCAAATGCCACTTTTGGCTGGCTCCAGAGTGGGCTGGGAATGGAGATTTTGCAACATCCTTCCCCGGGAGTGAGGTGGGAATGGGAATTTTGCAATATCCTTCCCCTGGAGTGGGTAGGAATGGAGATTTTGCAGTATACTTCCCCTGGAGTGGGGTGGGAATGGAGATTTTCCAGTATACTTCCCCTGGAGTGGGGTGGGAATGGGGATTTTACAGTATCCTTTCCCTGGAGTGGGATGGGAATGGGGATTTTGCAATATTCTTCCCCTGGAGTGGGGTGGGAATGGGGATTTTGCAGTATCCTTCCCCTGGAGTGGGAAGAGAATGGAGATTTTGCAGTATCCTTCCCCTGGAGTGGGGAGGGAATGGGGATTTTGCAGTATCCTTCCCCTGGAGTGGGGAGGAAATGGAGATTTTGCAGTATACTTCCCCTGGAGTGGGGTGGGAATGGAGATTTTCCAGTATACTTCCCCTGGAGTGGGGAGGGAATGGGGATTTTACAGTATCCTTTCCCTGGAGTGGGGAGGGAATGGAGATTTTGCAGTATACTTCCCCTGGAGTGGGGTGGGAATGGAGATTTTCCAGTATACTTCCCCTGGAGTGGGGAGGGAATGGGGATTTTACAGTATCCTTTCCCTGGAGTGGGGAGGGAATGGAGATTTTGCAGTATACTTCCCCTGGAGTGGGGGGGAATGGGGATTTTACAGTATCCTTTCCCTGGAGTAGGGTGGGAATGGGGATTTTGCAGTATCCTTCCCCTGGAGTGGGGTGGGAATGGGGATTTTACAGTATCCTTTCCCTGGAGTGGGGTGGGAATGGGGATTTTACAGTATCCTTCCCCTGGAGTGGGGTGGGAATGGGGATTTTGCAGTATCCTTTTGCCAGAGGGGAGGGAATGGGGATTTTGCAGTATCCTTTCCCTGGAGTGGGGTGGGAATGGGGATTTTACAGTATCCTTCCGCCAGAGGGGAGGGAATGGGGATTTTACAGTATCCTTCCCCTGGAGTGGGGTGGGAATGGAGCTTTTGCCGTATCCTTCCCCTGCCACGCTCACCAAGCCACGCCCACAGAACCAGTAGTAAAAAAAAATTGAATTTCACCACTGCTTTGATACCTTTGATGTTGTGATAGGGTTGAGGCAGGTTTGACCTTCTTGAGTGAAGCTGCAGGTGACCTGAATGCTGTCTGAAGAACAGCCGAGATTCGGGTCAATCCAGTACACACCTGAAGAAGAAGAGGAGAGAGAAATAACACGTGAGGCCAGATCCAGCTACAGCAGTGGCCAAAATTGTGGAATTGAGTTTTGATGGCTAATAACACCACTTTTTTGGAGGGAGTTTCAAGATAATCCTATTCGACTGCTGGAATGGCCTGGGAATAGCCCAGACCTTAACCCAAGTGAGAATCGATGGAGTCGACTAAAGAAACTGGTTAGTCAGAAGTGACCCAGCAATAAAACCCAGTTAATAGAAGCCATCATTCAATCTTGGCTTCACATGGTTCCTTCCATGGGAAGACGTTGTAAGGCCGTCATTCATGCTAAAGGTTACCCAAAGAAGTATATATATTTTTTTTAATTGAAAAGTTTTAAAATGTTTTACAAACGAATTTCCCCCCCTCTTCCCCCCACCCGTTCCCTTCTCCCTCCACCCCCCCCTGGACTTCCCAGAGCAAAATACAGGGTATTGCATTTAGCAAACATAATCTAACATAAACAAACTATAAGCTCTTAACTCCCCCTTATTCTTTAACTCCCCCATAGGTACCAAGATGTCAGAGTAAAAAGAAAAATCATCTAACTATTTCATTCATAAGCTATTTGCAACTTTTTAGCCCCATATTTGTTTTGTACATAGTCAATCCATCTTCTCCATTCCAGTACATATCTTTCATTCGAACAATCCTTCAAATATGCAGAGATTTTAGCCATCTCCATTTTAGCCAGGAGGGGGATTTGGGGGTTCTCCGAACTGCATGGAATCTTAGCTAGAAGAACCCCTGCAAACCTCCAGCAGCCCACCCCTTGGACAAATGGCCATCTTCCACAACTCTTTTGTTGTTCATTTCTCTACTGTTTCATTCTCTCTTTTTGGTCCAGTTTATCAGAAGATATATTGAGATTCTTCCATACATTGCCCAGAGTTGTTACATTTAGGCAGAAAGTTCATGAAGGAATGAAATCTAGAATTTAGGGCATCGCAACTGATGTAGATCTTGGAGGACATTTGTCTGTCTGCTGTCCATCCTGGAGCAGATGAAGGCTTACCATCCTGCATCTTTTGTTCACAGTTCATGAGGTCTTTACAAATACGGGTAGGGTTTTCCTTTGTCCCCAGGGGTCTCTTGATGCTCTGGATGAGGACACTGAGGTAGTGCAAGGTCTTAAAGATCTCCCCTCCTTGCTCCATCGCTGGAAGATCCATCTGTTCGTAGCTCTGCCGGGAAAGAGAGAAGACACGCATGGATTCCTTGCCGTGGCTGATCCTTTTTGGCATTTCAGAGAGTCTTCCTTAAAGATCTCCAAAAAGATCTCGTGGCTTACCTCTGACCTGAAGACAGCGCTGGCAGTCAACATGGAGTGGAAAGCTACATCGAAGTCATCTTGTCCCTGGATTAGAGGAGAAAAGACATAGTTATGGTAGACTTTAGAATAGAATAGAATAGAATAGAATAGAATAGAATAGAATAGGGATAAGGATAAGGATAAGGATAAGGATAAGGATAAGGATAAGGATAAGGATAAGGATAAGGATAGAAAGAGAATAGAATAGAATAGAATAGAATAGAATAGAATAGAATAGAATAGAATAGAATAGAATAGAATAGAATAGAATAGAATAGAATAGAATAGAATAGAATAACAGAGTTGGAAGGGACCTTGGAGGTCTTTTAGTCCAACTTCCTGCTTAGGCAGGAAATTCTACACCACTTCAGACAAATGGTTGCCCAATCTCTTCTTAAAAACTTCCAGTGTTGGAGCATTCACAATTGCTGGAGGCAAGTTGTTCCACTGGTTAATTGTTCTCACTGTCAGGAAATTTCTCCTTAATTCTAAATTGCTTCTCTCCTTGATTAGTTTCCACCCATTGCTTCTTGTCCTGCCCTCAGGTGCTTTGGAGAATAGCTTGACTCCCTCTTCTTTGTGGCAGCTCCTGAGATATTGGAAGACTCCTATCATGTCTCCCCTTGTCCTTCTTTTCATTAAACTAGACATACCCAGTTCCTGCAACCGTTCTTCATATGTTTTAGCCTCCAGTCTGCTAATCACCTTTGTTGCTCTTCTCTGCACTCTTTCTAGAGTCTCCACATCTTTTTTTACATTGTGGTCACCAAAACTGAATGCAATATTCCAAGTGTGGCCTTACCAAGGCCTTATAAAGTGGTATTAACACTTCACCTGATCTTGATTCCATCCCTCTGTTGATGCAGCCTAGAACTGTGTTGGCTTTTTTGGCAGCTGCTGCACACGGCTGGCTCATATCTAAATGGTTGTCCACTAGGACTCCAAGATCCCTCTAGGACTTGAAGGAGAAAGTCCATGCAGATAGAATACATGCACTGTCAGAATTAATGATGAAATGTCCAGGGTGGAGATTATGATGTTTAAATGAAATAAGAACCACGCAGGCTCCTGTAACTCAATCTCTCAAAGGTTTCATGGTTTCATTTTGGGATTGTTTGTTTGTTTTTTCGTAACAAACATCCCAAACGTGCCGAATTCTAAGCCCAGTGGGGATTCAGAAAACTTACAAATGCAGCTTGAATTCCTGGTGGGCCCTGTAAAGATAAGAGACAAAGTATGAAGCGTTACGCAAGTTAAATCAAGATAAAATTCTTGGCTGTTGAGGGCCAGAGTTGGAATGCTGTCTGTCCAATCCTTTAGGTTGTAAAGTAAAGAACACGACCCATGGTGGCGCGGTGGTTAGAATGCAGTACTGCAGGCTACTTCTGCTGACTGCCGGCTGCCTGCAATCTGGCAGTTCGAATCTCACCAGGCTCAAGGTTGGCTTAGCCTTCCATCCTTCCGAGGTGGATAAAATGAGGACCCAGATTGTTGGGGGCAATAGGCCGACTCTGTAAACCGCTTAGAGAGGCTAACTCTGCTGATTGCCAGCAGTTTGATTCCCACCGGCTCAAGGTTGACTCAGCCTTCCATCCTTTCGAGGTAGGTAAAATGAGGACCCAGATTGTTGGGGGCAAGAGGATGACACTGTAAACCGCTTAGAGAGGGCTGTAAAGCATTGTGAAGAGGTATATAAGTCTAAGTGCTATTGTTATTGCTTGCTTCCTTCCCTTCCTTCCTTCTTTCTCTCCCTCTCTTTTCTCCTTCCTTCCTTCCTTCCTTCCTTCCTTCCTTCCTTCCTTCCTTCCTTCCTTCCTTCCTTGTCATGGTGGTGCAGTGATTAGCATACAGTATTGCAGGTTAATTCCACCCATTGCCATCAGTTCGATCTTGACCAGCTCAAAGTTGACTCAGCCTTTCATCCTTCCGAGGTCGGTAAAACAAGGACCCAGATTGTTGGGGGACAAGAGGTTGACTCTGTAAAACTGCTTAGAGAGGGCTGTAAAAGCACTGTGAAGCGGTATATCAGTCTAAGTGCTATTGCTATCTCTTGCATTCAGGTTCCACAGCCCAGATACAGAAAAGGTTCAGCCATCATCGTGGGCTTTTTAAGACAAAGGCAACAGAAACCCAAATCATATTTTAAATACATACCGGGGGGCCTGGAGGTCCTCGGGGCCCTGGGATACCCTAGGAAGACAAGAGTCAAGATTAATCATGATTGATCCTCCATAACCTGAACAGCTGGTGGCTGAACTGGAGATGCAAAACACCACTATGTATGAGGGGAGGGGAGGGGGTTCTTTTCCAAAGTTGTCTTCCTCTTTTTCACACACACATACAGAAAGAGAGACACACACAAATATTTTCTTCACTGTCCCAAAAGTGCTTTCTTTCAAAAGACAACTGGACTTCCTTGGGGGTTTTTTTGGAGACATTTCACTTCTCATCCAAGAAGCTTCTTCAGTTCTGACTGAATGGTAGGGGAACGGAAGGATTTATATTCCTGGCAGTCATCTGGTCGTTAGCTGTCTTTCTGAGCATCGTTGAGGCTAGTTAGAGGTTTATCTGTGCCCTACAAGTCCAGTTGCCTTTTGAAACACTGTCCTTTGGGACAGTGATGAGCTGGATGACAGAGAATCTCCATAGACATTTAGCTGTGCATCAGAGCTGAGGAAGCTTCTTGGATGAGAAGCGAAACGCCTTCAAAGAAAAACAAGAAAATCCAGTTGCCTCTTGAAAAAGCACCTTTGGGACAACCATGACCTGGATGGCTGAGAATCTCCATAGACATTTAGCTATGCCAGAGCTGAGGAAGCTTCTTGGATGAAAAGCGAAACGTCTTCAAGGGGAAAACCAAATCCAGTTGCCTTCGGAAGAACTGAAGAAGTTTCTTGGGTGAGAAGCAAAACGTCTTCAGAGAAAAATATCCAGTTGCCATTTGAAATAAAACACCTTTGGGACAACCATAACCTGGATGGATTGAGAATCTCCAGATACTTTTTCCTTCACTGGCTTTATCTCGGCACTGTGATTCTCTTGCCTGGACTAAAATGTTGCATTCTATTCTTTTAAGCAAACTCCATATTTCAACCCGGACATGACCATTCTTAATTTTGCACTTCCCAAAGGTCAAATCAGAACGATCGGATTTCCGCCATTTAATCGAAGCCCTTGGACTGCAAGGCCATCCAACCGGTCAGTCCTAGAGGAGATCAACCATGACTGCTCTTTAGAAGGCCAGATCCTGAAGATGAAACTCAAATGCTTTGGCCACCTAATGAGAAGGAAGGACTCCCTGGAGAAGAGCCTAATGCTGGGAACGATGGAGGGCAAAAGGAGAAGAAGGAGACGGCAGAAAAGGAGGTGGCTGGATGGAGTCACTGAAGCAGTCGGCGTGATCTTCAATGGACTCCAGAGGATGGTAGAGGACAGGAAGACCTGGAGGAACGTTGTCCATGGAGTCGCGATGGGTCGGACATGACTTTGTGACTAACAACAACAAATCAAAGCCACTTTATGTATGTTTGGTTTTAGTGCCAACACTTGGACTGTAATTTCAATTTTTTTTTCCCTTCCCTTTTCATGCAGGAAACGTTTCAAAAGAATGGCTGAGGAGTTTTCAAATCTTGGGGTGGAAGGAGCAATCTTGATGGGACAACACAGAGCCATACTTACCCTTAGACCTTGGAGACCCTGAAAAAAAGGAAACGAAGAAGGAGATGAAAACGGGTCCTTCACAGAAGAGGCGTGGGTGCAAAATGACTTTCACACCCATGGCACAGAAGGAACAACACTCACCGCTTCACCTTGGCTGCCTTTCTCTCCTTTAGGACCCTGGGGAGGGAAAAAAAGGGTGACAAAATGCACACCTGTTAAACGTGTAAGACGTCTGCACATGCCAATATAAAGAAAAGCTCCGAAGTCACTGTGTGAATCAGCCCTTGAGCGCGAGAAAGAGCGAGAATGGCTTGCCTTCAGAAGTTGTGGATGCTCCATCACTGGAGGTTTTTAAGCAGAGATTGGACAACCAATCAAAATCAGGGGGAAAATATATTAAGAGAGTTGGAAGATACTTTTGAAAGGGAGATAGGGGCCTGGGTAGAAATTTTGGAAACTGGGTCGTGGAAGAGGGTAGAGGTGGGAGAAATACCTAGACTGAACAGCCAAGAAGCAGATGCAAACAGAGATAAAGATCCAAGAGAGGAATATGGGAGGCAAGTAAAAAAAAAAGCATAGCAATTAATGTATTGAAGCGGGGAAGAGATGATGGATAGATGATTTCTCCTTTTTTGTTGTTGTTCTGATTTGCTTTTCTTTTTCTCTCTTTTCTTTCTTTCTTTTTTTTTTTTTTTAGGTAGGTGACATGACTAGAAGTTAGGTGACATGAAAACGAATCAAGGAGAGAAGCAATCTGGAATTAAGGAGAAACTTTCTAAAGGTGAGGACAATTAACAGATGGAACAACTTGCCTCCAGAAGTTGTGGATGCTTCATCACTGGAAGCTTTCAAGAAGAGACTGGTCAGCCATCTGTCAAAAATGGTGTTGGGTCTGCTTGGGCAGGGGGTTGGACTAGATGACTTACAAGATCCCTTCCAACTCTGTTAATCGGTATCTGTATCTAAATTCCTGGACTGAAGGGTTAAAATTGTCTAGAAAACACCATGTGTGAAAAAGAAGACCATGGGAAGAAAGCCAAATAGGACGAACTTTGTTGACCGAGAAAGAGGGATGATGGTGCCTTCCAGATGTTTGGCCTTCAGCTCATATCACCTCCAACAGCTTGGCTCAACAGCAAGAGGCCATTGCCCAAAACATCTGTATCAGGTGCCCATCCTTACTTTAAATATTTCTTTTCTATGATCAGGCAAAGTGAAAATCTGAGCTTTAGTTTCCTGGTCTAAATGGATCAACATTCCGATCTCAGTTTTGAAATGAAAGACACACACACACAGAGTTGTGTACCATCACAATTTTCTTGGGAATGCCTTGGGATGCTGCACCGCAACGGAAGATCCAAAGACAGTGCAACATAGGAATCGTTGCAATAATTCAAGACATTAATAAATAAGAACCAGAGTTGTGGATCATGCTGGGGCTTGAAGGATCTGCACCAGCTTTGAAAAAGAGTCCCACTTTCAAGGGGCAGAGCTGCCACAGTCTCAAGCTAAGTGGAGGAACTGTGGATTTTGAGTTTTGTTTTGTTCTGACAAAGGGCCCGTCCACATTAGGAAAGGGTGAGTGTTGAGAAAATGATAGTTATGATGGCCTTAAAAAAATTCCACACCACCTTCAAAAGAATTCATGTGTGGTTAGAAAAAAATGATTAGACAACGTAATAGAGTTTAAGCCAGAATTATTCTTGTTAGACATTATAGCAGGCGGTTATGATAAAGGGACAATATATACCTAATATTACACATCTTGACCGCAGCTAGAATTGTATATGTACAGCAACGGGAAGAGCGAAAACACCCCTTCAGAAGAAGAGAGGATAAGGAAGATACTGGTCTGTGCGGAAATGGATAGACTAACGTTAAAAATAAAAGATAAAGGAGATACAGAACGCTATGCTGTATGGAATAGATTCTATCAATGGTTGGAAGCACGAGGTGGAAGTTAGAATGCGATAGAATCAGGTTAGGTGGAAATGGAAAGAGATACTATATATGTATTAAAATGAAAGATAAATTTGGTACTCTAGAATATGATGGTCAGAAATAAGTGTACACCACTGGCACTCCTTAAAATACCGTATTTTTCGGACTATAAGACGCACCTGACTATAAGACACACCTAAATTTAGAAGAGGAAATCAACAACAAAAAAGGTTTTGGCCTCCACGGGCCCCATTTTTGGGCCTTTTTTGGCCCCATTTTCAAGGCTTTTTTATGTCCGTTTTCTAGGCTTTTTTCGGCTGACGTTTGAGGCTTTTTTAAGCCTGTTTTCGAGGCTTATTCCAGCCTATGTTCGAGGCTTTTTTCAGCCCATTTTTGAGGCTTTTTTCCGGCTTGTTTTCAAGGCTTTTTTCAGCCCATTTTTCAATGCTTTTTTTGACCCATTTTTGAGGCTTTTTTTGGCCCATTTTTGAGGCTTTTTCCAGGCCGTTTTTCCAAAAATATTGGCCCAAAAAAGCCTCAAAAACAGGCCGAAAAAAGGCTTGAAAAATGCCCAAAAATGGGGTGTGCCCAAAAACCGGCCAGCGTGTGGGCGGGACTTCAGCAATATTCGGTCTATAAGACACACACACATTTTCACCCCCTTTTGGGAGACAAAAAACTGTGTCTTATAGTCCAAAAAATAGTAGTATATTTGTTAGTTTTTACCTTTGTTTCATGGTACGTGGAATGCCAGGACAATTGCGGTGTATTCATTATTTTAATATTTAAACAATAAATCAATAAAAAATATTTTTTAAAAAAAATCCATAGCACCTTGAGAGAAAATTTGCTAATCTTAAGAAGAGGAACTAAAGAGCAAGAGGGACACTTACAGAGTTTCCTGGTGGGCCTGAAATCCCAACTGGACCAATGACACCTTCTTGGCCCTACAAAAACAAACCATTCATTTAGACAATGGATAAGCTATTTCACTACAAGAACTTCTATTTCTCTTCCCTGGAGGGGTCTCCAGCCCTATTTTCCTGGTGGTGTCTAGCCAGCTCCAATCCTTCTTAACTTTTGAATCCAGATGAGGCTGGTGTCAGGCCTGGAAGCCATCTTTTGCGTTGGATCCTCAGGCCTGCCACATTTACTACTGTGGGAAACTGAGAGCGGGAGATTGTATGGAGCCGGGGAGATATATAGTCATAATAACATTCCTTTCTCAGAGAGTCAAGGACATCTTGCCCTGCACCTGTAAAGATGGAACTGGGAGACATCTCCAGTTGGGACGGTGTCTTGATTAGACCATTTGATGGACTTGTGGGTGCTGGGCAGGGACTTGGATGTTCCTTTGGGTGGGGAAAATCTGGAAGCTTTCAGATTCGGGTTTTCCCAGATGTGCCAATATGACATCTTCTAATAAAATGGAACTTTGAGGGACTTCAAACCTCGGAGTCTTCTTCTTTTTTTTTTTTTTTTTTTAATTTGATTTATATGTCGCCCTTCTCCGGAGACTCAGGGCGGCTTACAATGGGTTAAGCAATAGCCTTCATTCTTTTGTATATTTATACAAAGTCAGCTTATTGCCCCCACAAACTGGGTCCTCATTTCACCTACCTTAGAAAGGATGGAAGGCTGAGTCAACCTTGAGCCTTGGAGAGATTCGAACCAGCAGAAATTGCAGGCAGCTGTATTAATAACAGGGTGCGTAGACCACTGTACTATCAAGGCTCTTTGAGGAACCCTGACAGCTGGAGCACCACCTTGCTTTCTGACCAATAATAGCACCAGATGGTTATCAAAGAGCTGCCCAATGTCCAGAAGCTCATCTAAGGAATTTGGACTTTCAGATGACTCAGCAAGGGCTACCAGACCCAGAATAGGAACTGCTTGTTTTTTCAGGTATTTCACCTTTTCTGGGTAGAAGAAATATTTATCATGGAAAGCAGGTGGAGGAGAAGACAACCCATCTTCTACCAACCCATCCCTTGAACTACTACCGCTACTTCCTCAGCAGACTTACGTACTCTACTGCTGATTCTTTATCCCGGATTCTAGCACAGTGTTGGCGAACCTTTTCAGCACCAAGTGCCAAAACGGACGCTCATGCGCGTCGGGGAGTGCCGGAAACCGGAAGAACAGCTCCCCGGCGTGCATGTGCATACTGGGAAGCTGAGCTTTCAGTTTCTGGTGTGCACATACATGCCAATCACCTGGTCTTCCGGTTTCCGGTGTGCTTGCGCGCACAAAGAACAGCTGGATAGCGCGCATGTGCACGCTGGAAATGGGAAGCTCAGCTTCCCGGCGCACACATCAGTAATGGGTTGCCCCCGGTTTGGACCGGTTCGCAAGAACCGGTAGTAAAACCGGCAGGAGGCCCCGCCCACTGCACTAGATGTCATCATCGGCGATCTGCGCATGCGCAGAAGCTTTTGTGCGATCCCATTCCGAACCGGTAGTAAAAGCAAGTAGAAACCATCCCTCGCACACATGCATGACAGGGAACTTCTCTTCTGATTTCCAGCGCTCCCGTGCCCACGAAGACCAGCTGGCCAGCTGGAACCCGCAAGAGCAACGGGCAATGGCTGGCGTTCCCGGAGAGATGGCTCTGCATGTCACTTCTGGCACTCATGCCATAGGTTTGCCATCACTGTTCTAGCAGGTAACATTCACTGATTGAGGAATTTGATGACGTAGTGACAACTTGGTAGGATACGACTAAATGTTTTGGCCTCCAAGAAGAAAGCTGTCTCCATCGTCATTACCACCAAACAGGTCAAAACCTGGTCCTTCGGCTGCCCAGTTTCAGCCGCTCAGTCATGGGGTGGGCAGAAGACATGGAAGTGGGTCTGAATACAGTTCACCATCTTCTAATTGAGAAGAAAGCAGCTTTTGAAGAGAGCTGAAGGTCAAGGCAAGAATGGTGGAACCCTCAACTCACCCAGAGTCCTTGAGGCCCTTTCGGGCCCTGGATGCCTTTGAAGCCAAGATCTCCCGGTGGTCCCTGTTGAGAGAGAGAGAGAGAAACGTTGGATGAAAATAACCAGGTGAGAGCACTAGTATAGTTTATTGAATAGCCCGAAGGCCTTTTCAAACAAAACAGAAAAAGAAAAAGGGAAAAAGATAAAACAGTTACAAAAAAAGCAATCTAAAAATGTATGATAGATGACATTAAAATTTTACCATATCAAATTTCAATAGCTAAGTTGCCAAGACTAGAAGACTAGATAACCCAAATAGGATAGCTCCTCTCTAACTGAGCTCATCATTCTTACAATCGATAAAATTTTCCTTGATATAACTGGCTCGTATTGCTGTCAACCTTTTAAGGTATCGAGTGATCGCTCTTACCAGGGGAGGAGAGTCAGCTCTCAACAGAAATGCTAATTTTTGGCTTATATTCCAGTGGGGAAATTTATTTATAATTGGGGACAGATATTGATTTCTAACTTCCTGATAGAGACTACATTCGAATGGTGAGAGCACTATCCACCCCTTGGACATCATCTCCTTCGGCTATCCCTTTCCTATTTTGAAAAGTAAAACCATTTCAAATAATATTAAAAAGGAGTGGTGTGCGGGTGGCCTAGAGGTGGAGCTCTCGCCTCACAATTGGGAGGCTGTGAGTTCGATCCTAGGTAGAGGCAGATATTTCTCTCTCTGGGCACACTGAGGATATATATCTGCTGAACAAAACTCTGCATTGGCAACAGGAAGGGGATCCGGCCATTAAAAACACTCTGCTAGCTCCATTCAGTTACTCAGACTCCACCCCGCAAAAAATTATGGGGTCGTTAAACGAAGGTGATGATTTCAAATAATACTTAAAAAAGATTCCAAAGTAGGTATCTACATTCAAGTTGCAACCACCTCTGCTGTTATTTTTCTCTCTTTCCTTTCCTTCTGAACTGTGCCCTGTCCCCAAACAGAAATTGAAACAGCGAAGGTGGCAGCGAACGAACTTAAGTCCATCTTAAGTTAACTTAAGTTTTTACAGCATAAAAATTCCTGGGAGTCCATCTCAGCGAAGACTTCACCTGGGAAAACAACACGATCCAGGTGGCCAGGAAGGCACAACAGAGACTCCGTTTCCTTAGGGTCTTGCGTAAAAAACAGGGTGGAACAACAACTGATGACCTCCTTTTACCGGTCCACAGCAGAAAGCATCCTCACTTATTGCATCACGGTGTGGCATGTCGGTTTGACAGCCGTGGATAGAAGAAACACTACGGAGGGTGGTGAGCACAGCACAAAAAATTGTGGCCTGTCCACTGATACCACTAGATGAGATTGCTAGGGCTCGCTGCCTTAGACGAGTGAGGAAAATCCTCAGGGACGACTCTCACCCTGGTCACCACTTCTTCATCCTCCTACCGTCGGGAAGGAGATATAGAAGCACAGCCAGGCTGAGTTTTTATCCATGGGCTGTCAGACTCCTGAATGCGAAATAACATCATAACTACATAGTACGATGGACCTGCAGGGCCGGTGCAATGTGTAACATGGTGCAATAGGACTGGGTGTTTTGTTAATATGATTTATTGGGTTAGGGATTTTCTGTCTTCACTGTGAGTTGTTTTGTGTTGTGGAGGGGAGATGCACTGAGGGAGCTCAACCAATCTCATTGTACATACGTTGGGCACCGACAATAGAGATTTGAAATTGAATTGAATCTCTAGATGACAGGAGGTCGTTCATGAGTGGTCCCACTCAACCTGTGCAGAGATCAATCAGCTGCCATTTTGTTGAGCAGGTTCACCACTTGTGGTCAATCTTGAGACACCTGACACAAAACATGACCTGTCCCTGAATCAGGAACTTGGTACGACGTTATTAGGGAAGGCTCCAACTCACCTTTGGGCCGAAGAGTCCAGCAATCCCTGGAAATCCCGATTCGCCAAAGTCTCCCTAGATAGATTTTCCACGGAGCAGAAAGAGGAACAACAACAAGAAGAGATGATGCTAAAAAAACATGAACAGTCTGAAATTCCCCTTCCATCCCTTTTTGTGAAATTGGCAAAGAAAAAAAGGGGCCCCTCCAAACCCCAGATGGATTTTAAGCTCTCAAGACAAAGCCATCATCGTCTCCTCCACGATCATAGCTTGGCTTGGAAATCACTCCGCTCGTCTCTTCCAGTTTCTGAAGGGAAGGACGGTGGGTTTTTGCTGTACTTGATGTCTTAATCTAAGCATATTTTGGCCGAGGATGATGCTCAGGAATAAGAGAGGAGATGAAGAAGGAACCTGGCATGGACAGCCCCCGTGTTACTTCAGGAAATTGAATACAGAAGCTCAGATGTTTGGTAGATCTATCCTCTATACCTGCCCCATCAATCATGCAGCAGAAGAACTTGTTTTCCTTGGCCTGAGAGATATCCTCAACCAACAAACTTCAGCAGTTATCGCACGCATCTACTCACTGGCTGTCCTTTGGTCCCTGGATCACCGGAGGTCCCAGGGAGTCCCATTCCACCTTGAGAACCTCTTTTCCCCAATGGACCAATCTCTCCAGGCAAACCTCTTTCTCCCTAAAAAAAAAGCCACCAAAAGATTCCATCAACATTACAGATTGGCAAAGATGTTTCCAAATACCTCCCTGCTATGTTGGAAATGTAAACATCAAAAAGGAACTTATTATCACATGTGGTGGTCCTGCCATAAGGCAAAACAATTTTGGCAAATAATTAAAATACAAATAGAAGAAATTATAAATCAACAAATAGAAATGAGGCCAGAAACTTTCCTACTGGCAATAATTACCAGGTCTTATGAAAAAGAAATAAGATACTTAATTATTCACATAATTACAGCAGCACGAATAGTTTTCGCCCAAAACTGGAAAAACAATGACATATCAACAGAAGACAAGGTGATTAGAGAAATTATGGAGTGTGTGGAAATGGATATACTCACAAAGGAGATACAAGAAAAAGATGAAACAGAATATTACTTAGTCTGGGAGAAATGGTATAAATGGTTGGAGGAGAAAGGGGGAAAAAGGGGGGGGGGACAAAAGAAAACTAAACAATGGTTAAATTAGGTGGAGGAATATGGAAACAAATGGGAAGATATTAAAAATTGTGGAAAGGAAATTAGGTACCTGTTTATGTTAAATGTAAATAAAATGTTTAGATTAACAGAATATATTATAACGGTATATATATGATATACGAGAAATATATGTATAAAAGATATATTAAGATAAGAAAGAGAAAACGTATAAATATGGATTACTGATGCGAAGATGTTGAAAGAAGAAGATGTAAATATCAATAATAATAATAATAATAATAATTACAGATTCTAGAAGTCCTCCAACCACTTAAGACTGAAGTTCTTTGCCCTTTGTTTGAACCCGGATCTCCCAAAAATCTGAGAGGAGGACAAAGACTTGGCTGCATCACCAACATCTTCACGAACTTTAGATGGTCCTCCTTGAACACCTTGTTGCTCCAGGCTACATCCTTAATTTGAGACTGATGTACCGAGAAAGGGGTGGAAGCTTCAAAAATGCCACGTCCTCGACCTCCCTCTCCAAAATAGCACTGATTCTAAACTTAATCTGGGAAAGCAGTAGTAGTAGTTTATTGTCCTTGCACCTTGTACAAGGAAATTAAATACCATCTTCAGTGTACATTATACATAAGAAAAGCTAAAAAAAATAAAACACAAACGCACATCCTTCGCAGTCTATACAATTGAGTTCAAAACCCCTGATATTGAATTAATATTGCACTATACAGTAGAATTTAATATAGTTACCGCTCTGGGATAGAAGCTGTTTTTCAGCCTATTTGTCCTTGTTTTTATTATCCTGTACTGGCTGCCAAATGGTAATAGTTCAAAAAAAAAGAAAAGAAAAAAAAAAGGGGGTGCCCAGGATGAGATGGATCTTTAAGAATGTTTTGAACTTTCTTAAGGCAGCGGGAGCTATAAAGCTCTTCCAAGGAGGGGAGAGGGCAATCAATGATCCTCTGGGCAATGACGTTGACCCTCTGGAGCCCTGTCCTATCTGTCACTGTGCAATTGGCAAACCATAAACACAGGTGCAGTAAGTTAAAATACTCTCTATGGTGCAGCGATAGAAAGTCGCCAGCAGTTTTCCATTCAGTTGTTGTTTCCTGAGAAGTCTCAGGTCGTATAATCTCTGCTGGGTCCTTTTGACCAGTGCTGCAATGTGAGCGCCCCAGGTGAGGTCAGGGCATCTTCCCTAGTAAAACTGGCAAGATTCACATTACCCTAAACCAGACTGTTGTTCCCAACTCTGGCCGTTAGGGGGCAATGATGGTCAATTGACACATCCCTGGTTAAATGAGGGATAATTAGATCCCCGTTCACCCAGCCCCCAAACTGTTCTATACAACCCACTTGGTCATATCTCTTTCGTAGCAAGTTCCTTCTCACAAAACGAAAGTAAGAGAAGACCTGAAGAAAAGCAGACACCACAAGGTCTGGCTTGCAAATCCTGGGCCTCTAAACCACCAGCTTTGTGGACATTCACTCTGGAACATTTCCCCTCTCCTCCCTCCCCCCCCCAAAAAAAGGTTGATCCTTTCTTTGAAGCTCTGGAGGGTCATCAGTGCTGAACGTCTTCTCCAATATTGGATTTTGCTTTCCATTTGATACGTTGGTGGTAAGGAGGACCCTGCCTGCTTTTAAGGCTTGCAGTGATGGTGAGTTGACAGCTGAAACTGCTGGTTGATTTAAGGCAGTGATGGCTAACCTTTTTGCCGTCGCGTGCCAAAGGCGGGGGAAGCATGGGGGGTTTGCGCGCACATGTGCCCACATCCATAATTCAATGCGCCCAGCCCCTCGCACATGCATGCGTGACCCCCCCCCCTGTGCTCCCCTTGCGATGGCACGGTGGGACTGGGAGGCCTGTTTTTTCGCCCTCCCCAGGCTCCAAAGCCTTTCTAGGTGCCTGGGGAGGGCAAAAACTGCCTTCTTCAACCCCCTTGAGGCCCTCCGGAGGCCAGAAACAGCCCGTTATCTGACTTCCGGTGGATCCAGAAGGCCCGAAAATTAGCTGGCCGGCATGCACATGTGTAATGGAGCTGAGCTAGGGCAACATTCGCGTGCCCAGAGATATCGCTCCGTGTGCCACCTGTGGCACGCGTGCCATAGGTTCGCCATCACGGATTTAAGGTCTTCACCCCATAGATCCATGATGGTGAACCTATGGCATGCATGCCAGAGGTGGCACGCACAGCCCTCTCTGTGGGCATGTGTGCCATCGCCAGCTGCTCTTCCAGGTGCACATGCTCAAGTGCCGAAACTGGAGCGCACGCGGCGGAAGTCAAAAGAGATCAGCTAGCTGGTGCACATGCCTACTTGACCAGCTGTCCAGTATACATGCGCGCTGTAACCTGGAAGAGCAGCTGGCCACCACACGCATGCACACCGGCCAGCTGCTCCCTTTCAGGTTCCAGCATGCATGCATTCCAGTTTCGGCACTCATTGCCAAAAAGGTTAGCCATCACTGCCATAGATCATGGCAGTAAATCAAACATAAAGTACATCATCAGACTCTCTACTACCCATCGCCCTGAGTCCTTCGGGAGAAGGGCGGTATAGAAATAAAATAATAATAATAATTATTATTATTATTATTGGTTAATCTTTAGTGAGATTCACAGCCTTTGAGGCTGGTTAATAGTTCAGCAGCTCGAGTCCTAACCAAGGACCTAGGAACTGTTAAGGTATCGTTGGAGGATGTAAGCTGTTCCGAGTAAGGTGGTTTTTTTGTAGAGTCAAAATGTTCAAGTCCGGCAAATTTAGAATTTCTAAATAGCGGGGTAGCCCTTTGGGTATTGCTCCAAGGGCTCCAATTACAATTGGGACAACACACAATTTCTTTTTCCACAGTCGCTCAACTTCAACTTGCAAGTCCCGGTACTTTGTGATTTTTTCTTGCTGCTTATCTTCAATCCGTGCATCACCAGGTATTGCAATGTCAATGAACCATCCTTTTTTCTTTTCAGCTATTGTTATGTCAGGTGTGTTGTGGACCAAGTGCCTGTCAGTCTGAATCCTAAAGTCCCACAAGATCTTGAGTTTCTCATTCTCTAAAACTTTCTCAACCTGATGTTCCCAGTGGTTTTTGCTGTACTCAAATCCAAACTTCTGGCACAATTTCCAGTGAATGATTTTAGCAACACGGTCATGGCGTTGTAGGTAGTCAGTTTGTGAAATTTTGCTGCACCCACTGATCAGGTGGTCGACTGTCTCATCTTTCTCATTGCAGAGGCGGCATTTGCTGTTGGTGGTGACATGTTGAATTTTTGCCTTCATGCAGTTTGTGGCCAGGGCTTGTTCTTGAGCTGCCAAAATGAAGCTTTCTGTTTCTTTTTTCAGTACTCCTGATCTTAACCAGTTCCAAGTTAGTTTCTGGTCAGCTTTGCCTTCAATACTTTTCAAGTATTGGCCATGCAGAGCTTTGTGTTTCCAATTTTCAGCTCACTGCTCAGTTACTTCTTTCTTATATTCTGCTTTTGTTTTAGTTGTCTTTAAAAGACCTCCTTTATTTACTTCCTTAATCATTGGTTCTTCACTTTTCTGGATGTAATCATTCAAGCTGCATTTTTCTTCTTCCACAGTCTGCTTTACTTGTAGGAGTCCTCGACCACCCTCTGCTCTTGGTAAATATAATCGGTCAACATCACTTTTAGGGTGCAAGGCATGATTCATTGTATTATTATTATTATTATTATTATTATTATTATTATTATTATCATCATCATCATCATCAAGAGAACTTGAAATCTCAATGGAAGTGTTGTGGGCCACCAGTGCCAGGCCAGCAGAGCTGGTGGCAGACTCAGACAGTGAGGAGGTTGGCCAGCCCTGGAATCTGGGAAAGGCTCTGATGAGGGCTCTGCGTCGGAGGCAGAGATGGGGCCAGGGTCGTCCAACAGTTATCAGCTGCCTTCGGAGTTGGATTATCAGTGAGACAGAAGAACAGCTGGAGCCTGTTCCTGTCACTGCATTATTTTATTTACCAGCTGGGCTCATCATTTCTGGACTGTCAGACTTTCCGTAGCTTGCCAACTTCTTATTAGTAAGCTACGTGTTTCCGGATCCACATTCCTTCACACTTTTTTCCTTTGTTCTCTTGCCAGGAGTGCCGGTTGCTGTGAAAAGAAGCTGGCCCGAATTACTTACAAAATGTAGCAATTATCTTTCTTGGTTAGTGAGGTGTTTTATTTTCTTTATAACAAATAAATGAGTTTTATTAGAAAACTTTTCTTCGGGTTTTCTTTTCAGAATATTGCAACTTGGAGGAGCCACGATCCATCCTCTAATTAAATCAGGGTGATTCTTCCCAGAGCCAAAGATGGGATTAATCGATGCCCTGACAGTTCCCAATGTGCGCATGCACAGAGCTGCCATGAGAAGGGAACAGCTAAGGAACAAGGTTTGACTCAGGAGTAAAGCCATAGGTGGACGGTGAATGGCCCCTCCCAGAGGGAATAAAAGAGGAGCGAAGGGGAGTGGAGTTTGCAGGAGACAATTAGTTCAATTCATGAGGGTGAAGATCTGTTCCTGACTTCTTGCCAAGTAATTGCTGCTCCAGTGTGGCGTTTGGAAGATATCGGCCTGGCAGCTCTCCAAGCCTGATATAGGTCTGTAGTTGTGAAATCCCATGAAAGACTGCTTGCCGGGAGAGGAATTTCCCTTTAACCTAAATAAAAGAGGTTTTATTGGGACGAGGAGTCTGCTTCATGATCTTGGGAGGCTAGGTCGGAACAGCAAGACAGGGGCATCAAAATGCCCTTAATCCCTAAAATATTGCCACCATCATCCTCAACTTTTTAAACTGCTAATCACCTCCAACACCTGGACATGGAATAACTAGGTCTTTAAGTCAGGTTTAAGAAACAATTGGACACCACACCACACATGATATGTTAATGAAGGTCTCAAGAAATCAGATGCAGAAACTCCAGATTGTAATTTCTCTGCTGACAAAGAATAGGTGGCACGAACCTTGAATCCTGTGGGGCCTTGTGCTCCAGGTAAACCAGGGACTCCAAAGTTCCCTCTTTTCCCCGGCATTCCTGGGGTGCCTTCTTCCCCATCCTCACCTTGTTCGCCCTAATTTGGGAAAAGAGGGGAGAAAGAACTTCAGTGTAGATTCTCAGATCTCTCCAAGTCATGGTTGTCTCAAAGGTCAGTGGTGCGATCCTCCCAGTTTAACAACTGGTTCGGTGATCGCATGCCGACGCAGTTTGAAAAAATCTTCACTTCGGAAGAGTAACACAGCTGATTTTCACAGCAATCCGCTCTACCGTGCAAATCAACTGAGAAGATAAATGTAGGAAAATAGCGTGGGTGGGCCCATCTGATCATCTGGGAAAACCTGTTCGCTCCCAGCTGATCATCGGAGCTACCAGTTCACACGAACCGGTCTGAACCAGTAGAATCCCACCCCTGCCAAAGGTGCTTTTTCAAAAGGCAACTGGACTTCAAAGAAAAACCAGAAAGTCCAGTTACCTCTTGAAAAAGCACCTTTGGGACGATCAGCGTAGGTACATATTCATCATAACAGATCTGATTCCTATCAACAAATTGTTATAGTGATGAATCGTCATGGATGTAGTTGTATCAGTGACATCCATGCTTCTATGACCCACCTGTTGTGGTCCGCCAGCAGCCTGTGGAGCTGGCAGCGGAGTCGGACAGTGAGGAGGCTGGGGAGGACAATGGGCCAGTCCTGGAGTCTGGGAAAGGCCAGGACGAGGGCTCTGCATCGGAGGCAGAGATGGGGCCAGGGTCATCTGGGGATGATGTGTGGACTCCGGAGCCTCCAGAGGCAGACAGCAGAGAGGCAGAGGAACAGGAGGAGCCTGTTCCTAGTGCACGCATACGAAGAGCTGCCAGAAGGCAAGAGCAGCTAAAGCAAAAAGGATGACTCGGGAGTAAGGTCAGGCAATGATTGGCCCCTCCCATAAGGCTTAAAAGAACAGCAAAGGCTCTTGGGGTCTTTGTAGGAAAGCAACATTGCTAAATCTGTTTCCAGTCAGTGTCTCTTGTTTCTGAACTTTGTGGAGCTTTGCCAAGAAAGGCCTTTGGCAGGGTACCAAAAAAGATAAAGATTTGTGATAAGCCCTAAGAACTGTTTATGAAGGACTTGTTTTGGAATTAATTTGGACTAAGCTGGAAATGAAGTAATTCTCAGCTGTTACAATAAAATAGTTTTGTTTGAGACTGATTGTGTCCTGTAATGATTAAATGAGCCTAGGTCACAACATCGCCTTCCAAAATCTTGCACTTACTTTTTGCCCGCGGTTGCCGTCTTTTCCAGGGATCCCATCAACTCCAGAAATGCCCTCTTGTCCCTCTCGCCCAATGACGCCTCGAGGGCCTGGCAGACCAAGAGAACCCTACAAGAACAGCCCTCAGTTACAGATTGGACATGGGTTGGCATTGTGAAACAAGGTCAACACAATTTAAAGCTGTATCCACAATATAGCTTCTGAACACTGGAACTCCACTAGGGGTAGTATTCACTTACTTTCCCTACCGGTTCGCAAATGTGAGTGTGCACGCCCCATCCACACATGTGCCCAGCCTTCCGTGCATGTCCTTTGCTGGCGCACGTGCCTTCCACGCATGGCCCAGACACAAAAATGTGCCCACCTGTGATTTCCACCTGCTGAATACCACCTCTGAACTCCACTTTAATCTCTACTGATCTACACCACACAAGAATGGTGTCTAATTTGAGGTGCCCATTTTCAGACAAATTTCAGAGAAAGTGGGACGGGGTAGGGAAAGGAAACATACCGTATTTTTCGGAGTATAAAAGCACCTTTTCCCCCCAAAAAGGAGGGTGAAAATCTGGATGCGTCTTATACTCCGAATGTAGCCCAGCCCAGCCTCCCAAACAGAGATTTCAGAGGCTGAAAAAAGCCTCTGAAAGAAGCTTCAGAAAAAAAAGCCTCTGAAAGGCTTTTATCTAAAATAATAGGGCAAGCAACAAAAGATGAATCAGTAAAGGTTCTAACCAAACTATGCTAACAAATCTGGAGAATGACACAATAACCAACAGATCGGAAGAGGTTAATCTATATACCAATACCAAAGAAAGGAGATTGAACAGAGTACAGATCCTTCAGAATAAAAGCCTCTGAAAGAAGCTTCAGAAAAAAAGCTTCCAAGCAGAGCTTCAGAAAAAAAAGCCTCTGAAAGAAGCTTCAGAAAAAAAGCTTCCAAACAGAGCTTCAGAAAAAAAAAGCCTCCAAACAAAGCTTCAGAAAAAAAAGCCTCCAAACAAAGCTTCAGGAAAAAAAAGGCTTTTTTTCTGAAGCTCTGTTTCGGAGGCTTTCAAAGGCAGGAAAAAAAGTTTTTTTCTGAAACAGAGTTTCAGAAGTTTCAGAGCCAGAATAAAAAGCAAGGTACAGAGCTCACAACCAGCGAACCTGTTGCTAAAATTCACCACTGGGAACAGCTGATTGGGAGTATTCCGGGAGGCCGATCCACCCACCAATCAGCTTTTTTCTTATTTTCCTCCCCAAAAACTAAGGTGCGTCTTGTACTCCGAAAAATACGGTAGATGACTGGAGAGTTTAATACAATCTGGTGATGAGAATGATGAATCTGGAGAAAGCTAAGGATAAACGCGACAGCATCTTCAAGTACATGACAGGATGTTTCCAACCAGAAGATCAAGATCCAGTAAGAACAACTCAGTAGTAACGTTAATCATTTAGAGTAGGGGTGTTCAACTCGTGGCCCACGGGCCAGATGTGTCACACGTTGGCCATGCCCACCCTCGTTTTAGCGAAGGGGATGGGAAAGTTGCGATACGTCATGTGACGACAATGTGTTGTCGTGGGTTTTACACCTCTGATCTAGAGAAACGGTGGATCCTTTTTTCACTACGTACATTCAAGCGGGAGAGCTATAATTTGGATTAATTTGGATTCTTGCACTGAATGGTGGGTTGGATTTAATAGTCCTTCGGTCGCTTTCCAATTCATGATTGAAGATCTTGAACTTTTGGGTAGATGTAATCAGATGCGGCAAAGAGATGCAAGAGATGGTGCATGTATCATGGCTGCCAGCCACCCTAGATGAGTAGAAGCAAACCTTACTTACCGGTGATCCTCGGCTGCCCCTTGCACCCCGTAGCCCCCGTTTTCCTTGTTGACCCTTAGAAGAGAAAAATAAAAGAAGGAACGACATGGAGATAGCAATAGCACTTCAGACTTATATACCACTTTACAGTGCTTTACAGCCCTCTCTAACTGGTTTACAGTCAGCCTCTAGCCCCCCAAAATTTGGGCCCTGGTTTTACCCACCTTGGAAGGATGGAAGGCTGAGTCAACCTTGAGCCTGGTGAGATTTGAACTGCCAAACTGCAGTCAGCTGGCAGTCAGCAGAAGTAGCCTGCAGTACTGCACTCTAACCACTGCGCCACCGCGGCTCTTTTCAACATGCATATCTCCCCATTTAGGCAGAGCTGATGTAATTTTCTCAACTTTTCCAATGTATAACTAGTCCTGTCCCATCTCCACATTTGTTGGTGGTGAGTTTTGGGGTACTCTTGTCTTCAATGTATGATAAAATATTGTGGGAGGGGGAAGGATAATTGCAGAATATCCCGCTTTTCCTAGACATGTGGAACGAGCAAATTGGGAACGATCTTGCTAAAATGAGAGTGGAGTTCCTCTTCGTCTCGTACAGTCCTTCCTTGGAATCTCCTATTGCTTTATCCACCAGGTAGTCCCTCATCTATTGAGGTTCTTCAAAATGGACTTGCCCAGAACAAATTGGTGTCCTCCTTTCTGATTTCAGATCTTTCACGACCAAGGTAGAAAACCCAGCTAGCCTTTGAGTCACCCACTCAAAGCCCAGAAGATTGAACACACCTCCATAGTAGAAACAAATAGGTACTGTACTTTTTGGAGTATAAGACGCACTTTCCCCCACCCCCAAAAGAGGGTGGAAATGTTGGTGCATCTTACACACCGAATACAGCCATTTTTGGCCTCCCGAAACCCCACCCCACACATCCCGTTTTTGCCTGGGGGCTGGGGACCGCAAAAACAAGACGTGTGGGGCAGTGGTGAAGTCCAAATTTTTTTACTACCGGTTCTGTGGCCGTGGCTTGGTGGGCATGGCATGGCTTGGTGGGCATCACTTGGTGGGCATGGCAGGGGAAGGATACTGCAAAATCTCCATTTCCACCCCATTCCAGGGGAAGGATACTGCAAAATCCCCATTCCCTCCCCACTCCTGGGAGAAGGATATTGCAAAATCCCCATTCCCTCCCCACTCCAGGGGAAGGATACTGCAAAATCCCCATTCCCTCCTCACTCCAGGGGAAGGATACTACAAAATCCCCATTCCCTCCCCACTCCTGGGAGAAGGATATTGCAAAAACTCCATTCCCAACCCACTCCAGGGGAAGGATACTGCAAAATCCCCATTCCCTCCTCACTCCAGGGGAAGGATACTACAAAATCCCCATTCCCTCCCCACTCCTGGGAGATGGAAATTGCAAAATCTCCATTCTCAACTCACTCTGGGGCCAGCCAAAGGTGTTATTTGCCGGTTCTCCAAACTACTCAAAATTTCCGCTACCAGTTCTCCAGAACCAGTCAGAACCTGCTGGATTTCACCCTTGGCATTGGGGGGGGGGTTGGGAGGGGAGACCTGCAGAGTGGTGCATTTTGGTGCATCTTATACTCCAGTGCATCTTATAGTCCAAAAAATACGGTAATCAGAATCTCCTGACATAGACATGTAGTCTGTCAAGAGAAGCAACTGGGTATGCCAACTTAACATCTGTAAAAGAAAAGTGCCATCTTGCATGGGTATTTTCTTCCACAGATGTTCTGCGGTCTTCAGTCAAGCCACGCAGCAAACATTCAAGATAACCATCTCTCCAATTCAATCTGATCTGTTATGAGAAAGCCACCAAGCCATGTCCGCTGTCCAAAACATACCGGAGTGCCTTTGGATCCTTTCAGACCTGGGGTTCCTGGGGGTCCTGGATGCCCCTGAAAAAAAAAAGGAAAGAACCGAAACTATATCCTTGGAAATACCTCCTTGGTAAATATCTTTCATAGGACACCAAGATTGAGCAAAGAAGGACAGAAGGAATCACTTAGAATGGGGGAGAGGCGATTCCAACCTTGGCAACTTTAAGACTTGTGAACTTCAATCCCCACAATTCCATGCCGGCAGGACAATTCTGAGAATTGAAGTCAAATATTCGGACCTAGGCTTCCTAAGAGCACGAAGCAGACTCCTTGTCCCGACAAAAAACCCCTTTTTATTAAGTTACTGTGAATTCCTCTCATTCCCATCCAGCAAAGTCTTTCAAGGGAGAATTTACAGTCGCAGACCTTATCTGGCTTGGAGAGCTGCCACGCCGATATCTTCAAAACTTGGCAAGGAGTCAAGAATCAATTCAGCGAACTTATTGTCTCCTGCAAACTCCACTCCCCTTTCGCTCCTCTTTTATTCCCTCTGGGAGGGGCCATTCATCATCCACCTGTGGCTTTACTCCTGAGTCGACCTTTGTTCTTTAGCTGTTCCCTTTGTCTGGCAGCTCTGCACATGCACACACTGGGAACAGGCTCCAGCTATTCTTCTGCCTCACTGATGTCTGACTCCGAAGGCAGCTGATAACTGTCAGACGGCCCTGGCCCCGTCTCTGCCTCAGATGCAGAGCCCTCGACAGAGCCTTCCCCAGACTCCAGGACTGGCCCATGTTCCTCCCCAACCCCCTCACTGTCCGAATCTGTCAGGCCACCACATCCACAAAGTGGCCAAGGTTGGACACCCCTGACTTAGAGGAAGAACAGACTTCGCTTTCCCCACCGAGCTGGGGGAGATGGGAGAGTCCCAAGGTTCTGCTGAACCTCATAAGTGAGACCTACAGCACATCAGAGCAGCTTTCAGAATTGCATTTCTCGTCCCCAGGAAGGAAAAGAGAACATCAAGCACAAGGCGAGCAGAAATGTGGATTCTGAAGTCCCTCCTTGGATGGAGTTGTGACCTCCACTGGAGGAGATTCTTGAGAAGAATAAATGGAGTAAATGCAACAACCACAGTGGCTTTTTCTTACAGGTAAACCTTGCTGCCCGGATTTTCCTCGTTCTCCGTCAACTCCTTCTCGGCCCTAGAGGAAAACCAGAGAATCCAAATGAATTATTTCTTCAACTATGTTTGGTCCAGAAGGAAAAGTCCTCCTTGCCCTGTTATTTTCTCCCCATAGCTCAAAGACTACAGGATCTCCTTCTCACCCACACCCCTGCTGGAAATAAATTTCGGCATTCAGATTTTTCCTCTCTCCTCATGTTGCAACAGGGATGTTAGCAATGCCACGCCCAACCGAGTCACCTGACCATCAAGCCATATCCACTGAGTCACCTGACCACCAAGCCATGCCCACCAAATAAGCCACACCCACAGAACTGGTAGGGAAAATTTTTAGATTTCACCCCTGGTTAGCATCCTTGTGCCCCAGATGAAAAAGATCTCTGAAAAAAGTTACATTCAGAAGACAGCATTACAAACAGCGGTACGTGGCATTTTGAATAGAAATGCCGTCGTATTTTTACAAGTCTACCCTGAAGGAAATGTGTTAAAGGAGAAAAGCAGGATGACTTGTCTTCTCTTTTTTTTAAAAGTTATTTTTGTCATTTATATTAGCATCTGTGTAAATGATTGGGAAAGGGGACGCAGTGGCTCAGTGGCTAAGACGCTGAGCTTGTCGATCAAAAGGGCAGCAGTTCAGCGGTTCGAATCCCTAGTGCCACGTAATGGGGTGAGCTCCCGTGACTTGTCCCAGCTTCTGCCAACCTAGCAGTTTGAAAGCACTTAAAAAATGCCAGTAGAAAAAATAGTGACCACCTTTGGTGGGAAGGGAACAGCGTTCCGTGCGCCTTTGGCATTGAGTCATGCCGGCCACATGACTATGGAATTGTCATCAGACAGCGCTGGCTCTTTGGCTTTGAAACGGAAATGAGCACCGCCCCCTAGAGTCAGGAATGACTGGCACATATGTGTGAGGGGAACCTTTACCTTTACCTAAATGATCGGGTGGATGAAAACTTGCAAACATGACGAGGTGTCATATAAGGACGCCATCATGGATAAAGGAGAATTCTTGCATCATTTGACTCAAAAGTGTTTATTTGTGGCTTCCACTCCCAGAATTCCCCAGCCAGCATGTTGCTGGCTAAGGAACTCTGGGAGTTGAAGTCCACCTATCGTAGAGTGGCCGAGGTTGAGAAATACTGATCTAACTGTGCTTCCCTAAGAAAAGTTCAAGATCTTCACTTTGTACGATGGCTGACTCAATGCTCCTTCCTCGTTTGATCCCTCTACCCTTCTGCCACCCTTCTGCTGCTGAGTCAGGGGTGGGGCTCCTGGCAGTTCGGCAGGGTTCGGGCGATCCTCTGGCCAAGGATTGCTGGGGTTTGGCGAACCCCCAAATGCCACCCCTGGCTGGCCACTCCCACCCGTCCCCGTCCCATTCACCCTACCCTGTCCCTCCCAGGAGTCTCCACGTGGCCCATTCATCATTCCAGGTAAGTGCAGGGGCCGCGCGGAGGGTCTGGGAGGGCAAATAACGGAGGTTCTGGAAGTCCGGAAACGGGCCTGTTTCCAGCCTCCGGAGAATCTCCAGACTCTTTTAGCAATGGGTTCACTGCCCCATTGCTGGTTGGGCGTGACCATGGTGGGCATGGCTTAGTCGTCTGCCTGCAACACACCAGGGAGGGAGTTTTTGCCCTCCCCAGGCTCCAGAGGCTTTCCCTGAGCCTCCGGAGGCCGGGGGAAGTAGTTTTCGCCTTCCTGGAGACTTAAGGAAAGCCTCCGGAGCCTGGGGAGGGCAAAAACTCCTCCCCCACCGTGGTGCAATCAGCCAACTAGGCCACACCTACCATGGCCACGCCCATCCAGCAATGTGGCAGTGAACCCGTTGCTAAAGGATCTGAAGCCCACCCCTGTGCTGAGTTATATCCAAGTTATCCTTCCCCGACCCAAACAGGCATGTTGGATTAAAATCCCCATCATCCCCAGCGATCGTGGTTGAAGGGAGACAATGGGCCCCGTAGACCGCATGGAACTGACATCTTGTTGGAACAAGTAGAGACTTGCTTAGGATTTGAAGGACAGAAGATTGCGGAGAGAAGAAAGTACTGTTTCCCAAGATGGTTAATTTCCTAACCAGGTATTTGGAGAAGGACTCACAGGATAACCGGGGTCTCCAGACTCCCCGCGATCTCCCCTGTTGCCTGTGGGACCCTAAAAAAAAAGAGAGGTGGAGAAAAACACAAAAACCACGTGAGATACACCCTGGTGCTCCAAACCCCTGTGTCATGTTTTAAAGTCATGGTGAGGATATAACTATCTACTGAAGCACGGCCTTTTGGGGGATGGCCTCCAGTTAGTGAAGTATCTCTCAAGAGAGGTCCAGCGGGCTCCATCCCTTCTCTTCTTCCCAAGGTGAGAAGTCCATCTGATCACCATCTGTTAGGCTTTCCATCAACTGCATGTACTGGCCCACCATTGGCCACAATACTTGAGTCGGCCTTGAGAAGACCTTGATTGATCAATAGCCCTGGACAGAACAGGTAGCTTACTCTCTCTCCGGGTGGTCCAGGGGGTCCCTCCTTTTTCCCATCATCACCTTGTTCTCCCTGAAAACACAAAAGACTTGGTTCACAGGGCAAAGATTGTAGTTTAGCATGGAGGTAACAAAGTACATGACTAGTAGCAATAGCAATAGCCCTTTGACTTATATACCGCTTCACAGTACTTCACAGCCCTCTCTAAGCGGTTTACAGAGTCAGCATCTTGCCCCCCCAACAATCGGGTTCCTCATTTGACCCACCTCGGAAGGACGGATGGCTGAGTCAATCTTGAGCCGGTGAGAATCGAACTGCTGGCAGTGGGCAGAGTTAGCCTGCAATACTGCATTCTAACCACTGCGCCACCACAGCTCCTATTGCAACATCCGATTAGCTACAGCAATAGCAATAGACTTATATACCGCTTCGCAGTGCTTCACAGCCCTCTCTAAGTGGTTTACAGAGTCAGCCTATGGCCCTCAACAATCTGGGTTCTCATTTGACCCACCTTGAAAGGATGGAAGAGCTGAGTCAATCTTGAGCCGGTGAAAATCGAACTGCTGGCAGTGGGCAGAGTTGGCCTGCAATACTGCATTCTAACCACTGCGCCACCATGGCTCTAAATCTAACTGTGAGTGAGTGTTCACATGCTTCCCTGCTTCCCTCTGTTTTGCCAAGTGCTAGGCAGTGGCAGGCAGTTGGTTCTTTAAGAAGTCAAAGACAATGAATGCACCAGTAGATAAGGAAAATTTAAGCTTTACGAATAACTTTAGCAGGCAGATTGTAAGAGAAATATGAAGCATAACATACCAAACAAACAAACAAACAACAAAAAAAAAGCTCAGGAGGATTTTCAGCCAACACAACATACGTGCACACTTCAAACCCAAGAATTCACTGGGGCAGAAGCTTGTCCACCCCAAGGAATTAAACACCCAGACACAAACTGAGCAACGTGGTATATGCAGTACAGTGCAGTTACCCATGTGCAGATCTGTATATTGGGGAAACAAAACAACCACTTCATAAACGCATGACGCAACATAGGAGAACAAACCTATCAGGACCAGATTCAGCGGTCCATCTGCATTTGAAAGATGAAGGCGGCTCTTTTGAAGACACCAGCGAGGACCGCTGGTTTGAAAGAGGGAGTCAAAGAGGCCATCTATGTCCGAATTGAACAGCCCTCTCTCAACAGTGGAGGAGAGATACCACATCATCTTATCTCAAGTCTACAACACAGTCCTTTCAACAGTTCCAAAAAGGCTCCACATCCACTTGCACCACTCAGGTGATCCTGAGGACACAGATAAACCTCCAAGTGGCCTCAACGACTCTCTAAAAGGATGCAAGTGACTAGCTGCCTGCAAGGAGTATAAATCCTTCCGTTCCCCACCGCCATCCAGTCAGAGCTGAAGAAGCTTCTCAGATGAGAAGCGAAACGTCTTCAAAAGAAAAAACAAGGAAGTCCAGTTGCCTCTTGGAAAAAAAAAGCACCTTTAGGATACCAAGCAAAAGGCTGTCCCTTCAGCTGCTGGGAGCCCCCTTTGACGACAATAGAGATACTCCAAAGGCAGGATCATATTATGGTAAATGCTTCCCCTCCAACTACAACCAATAACCGCCTAGAGTGCTCCAAAGGTAGTCCACAACTTCGAGCCATCTGTTTAGCGACCGTTCAAAGTTACATCGGCAAAGTCCTCTCACTTACTATCATTCCAATATCCACATGGACACGTAATCAAAATGCTTGGAAACTGGCCTGCATTTACAACGGTTGCAGGGATCAAGGAATCACCATTTGCAACCTTCTCAGGTCATAAGGGATGAGGGATCTTGGAGTCCTTGTGGACAACCCTTTAAACAGGAGCCAGCCGTGTGCAGCAGCTGCCAAAAAAGCCAACACAGTTCTAGGCTGCATAAACAGAAGGATAGAATCAAGATCACGTGAAGCATTAATATCACTTTATAATGCCTTGGTAAGGCCACACTTGGAATCCTGCATCCAGTTTTGGTCGCCACGATGTAAAAAAGATGTGGAGACTCTAGAAAGAGTGCAGAGAAGAGCAACCGAGAGGATTAGGGGACTGGAGGCTAAAACATATGAAGAATGGTTGCAGGAACTGGGTATGTCTAGTTTGATGAAAAGAAGAACAAGGGGAGACAGGACAGCAGTCTTCCAGTATCTCAGGGGCTGCCCCAAAGAAGAGGGAGTCAAGCTATTCTCTAAAGCACCAGAAGGCAAGACAAGAAGCAATGGGTGGAAACTCATCAAGGAGAGAAGCAACCTAGAACTAAGGAGAAATTTCCTGACAGTGAGAACAATTAATCAGTGGAACAACTTGCCTCCAGAAATTGTGAATGCTCCAACACTGAAGGTTTTTAAGAAGAGGTTGGATAACCATCTGTCTGAAGTGGTGTAGCATTTCCTCCCGAAGTAGGGGGTTGGACTAGAAGACCTCCAAGGTCCCTTCCAACTCTATTATTCTATTCTATTCTATTCTATTCTATTCTATTCTATTCTATTCTATTCTATTCTATTCTATTCTATTCTATTCTATTCTATTCTATTTCATTCCATTCTGCATTCTATTCTATTCTATTCTATTCTATTCTATTCTATTCTATTCTATTCTATTCTATTCTATTCCTATTCTATTTCATTCCATTCTGCATTCTATTCTATTCTATTCTATTCTATTCTATTCTATTCTATTCTATTCTATTCTATTCTATTCTATTCCATTCCATTCCATTCCATTCCATTCCATTCCATTCCATAAAATCTAGCGTGACTCACTGAACGACCACCTTGCTTAACAATGGAATTTCTGGTGCCAATTTGTGGTCGGATGTCGAGGACTATTATCATTCGGGAGCAGAGTTCGTTTGAATGATAAAATAAGACGCAGCAATCTCGCCAACAACGGCATCTCTTAAAAGCCGCAAAACAAGGAACGTTGTTGTCACTCGTACAGCTCAATCCGCATGGCCAGCTGGAGTAAAAGGACACCTCTGGTCTGGGTCCAAAAAGAATTTAAAAACCGTAAAGCCATGTTCCAAAATATATAGCGGAGGGAGGGGGGAGGAAAAACCCACATCCAACTGTAAAACTGGATGTAGCAGCTGTTTGTAAGCTCATAAACTCCAGCTGACGGGTCTGCTCCTAAAATTGCAAGTTGGCATTTTGAATAACTGCGTATTGTCAGGGCATATCTTTTTTACCAAAGAGAGACATAGAAAAGGCGGTAAAAAAAATATTAACACGTATATTGGTAACTATGCTAATAACGTAACAGAATAGTTTTGGCTAAACTTCTCTTTACATTGGCTTATTCATCATTCTGTAAGTATATTGGCATATTTACAGTTATCAACCATCTTTATCTTTCATTCATACGTAGCTATCGTTTTTCTTCATCTAATTTCTACCTCTTATCTTTAACCCAGGGGTCTGCAACCTTAAACACTCAAAGAGCCATTTGGACCCGTTTCCCACAGAAAAGAAAACACCGGGAGCCACAAAACCCTTCCCGTGCCTGATTATTTCTGGAGCAGCCACAAAACTAACATATGTAGTAGAATTCAATGTTCTGTTTTCTTCTGAATTGGATTTATCCATGGCTGCCCTACCGTGGGCTGAAAAGCTCAATAAATCGCGTGCTGGTGGGTGTCGCACATTGGCGGTTGTGTCGCATATTTTGAGCGACAGAGAGCTGCAAGAGAGGGGTGAAAGAGCCATATGCAGCTCCAGAGCTGCAGGTTGCTGACCCCTGCACTAACTGCTCGTAAAATTTATTCCACATCAA
Organism: Arizona elegans; assembly: GCA_022577455.1. Classification (NCBI taxonomy): domain Eukaryota; kingdom Metazoa; phylum Chordata; class Lepidosauria; order Squamata; family Colubridae; genus Arizona; species Arizona elegans. Next base: position 1,643,068 of record JAKOOJ010000031.1, read on the forward strand.
GTAATATTCTGTGTCATCCTTTTTTATGAGTTTTTAAAAAAAAATGCAGGTTGGCAAGGGGGAAAAAATGTGCTGAAGATGGGGTTTTTTTAAGGAAAACTAATAAAGTTAGAATCCTGCAGACTTTCTTTGTGAGGAAATTCGCCCAAGACGAGCCAGTTCTGAAAACGATGAAATTCCTGCGTTGCTATTGAGACGGATAACAATGGAATAGCAGGCAGGGGTTCTAAAATTATACCACGCAACCATTAAAAACTATTATCACGTTCCTCACTCTTGCTTGGACCATTTAATTCTTCTTCCTGTGGTTTCTTCCTATATCATTTTTTTCAAAAATGAGGCTTCCGGTGAATTCGTAACGGCTTAAGTGTATCCCTGAAAGAGCCAGGAATGATTATAACAGAATAACAGAGTTTGAAGGGATCTTGTGGATCATCTAGTCCAACCCCACCCCCCCACCCCCACCCAAGCAGGAGACACTAAACCATTTCTGACAGACAACAGTCCAGTCTCTTCTTGAAAGCTTCCAGTGATGAAGCTCCCACAACTTCCGAAGGCAACTTCTGTTCCATTGAATATAGAATACCAGAGTTGGAAGGGACCTTGTAGGTCATCTGGTTGAACCCCCCCCCCCCACCCAAGCAGGAGACAGTACACCATTTCTGACAGATTGCAGTCCAATCTCTTCTTGGAAGCTCCCAGGGATGAAGCTCCCACAACTTCTGAAGGCAACTTCTGTTCCATGGGTTGATTGTTCTCACTGTCAAGAAATCTCTCCTTATTTCTAGGTTGAATCTCTCCTTGGTCAGTTTCCATCCATTATTCTTTGTCTGGCCTTCCAGTGCCTTGGAGAATAGCTTGATCCCCTCCTCTCTGTGGTAGCCCATCAAATATTGGAAGACTGCTATCCTGTCTCCCGTGGCCCTTCCCAATTCCTGCAACCATTTTCATCGTATGTTTTAGCCTCCAGTCTCCTCATCATCTTGGTTGCTCTTCTCTGCACTCTTTCTAGAGTCTCCACATCCTTTTTTATAGCGAGGTGACCAAAACTGGATGCAGTATCCAGAATCAGATGGAGCAAAAATGGAAGATTTGGGGGATCGGATCAGCACGATGAAGAAAAGAAAGCCATTTTGTCTCCCCTCCCCATCCGGATCTGCAATGCCTATTTGTTAAAAAAAGAGTGAAGTTCTCTCATCGCACAGAAAATAAAATGCTTTTGCTCTATTTGGTCTTACAGTTGAAACCAGTGGTGGGATTCAAATAATTTAACAACCAGTTCTCTGCCCTAATGACTGGGTGGGTGGGCGTGGCCAGGGAGTGTGTCAGGCAGCACTCGGCCTCCTGCACCCCCCCCGGAGCAAAAATGGACCGTGGGGGTGGGGGAATGCGCCGCACCACCACCACCCCGCGCCCGATTTTGGGCCTCGGAGGCCTGCCTGCAGCCTCCTGGGAGCAAAAACGGGTCGTGGTGGGGGGAACATGCCGCAACGCCCCCTCCGCAATCTGTTTTGGGCCTAGGAGGCCTCCCTGAAGCCTCCTAGGAGCAAAAATGTGCTGGGTGGGAAAAATGAGATTTTTTTTCCCAGCTGGGCTTCCCTTTCCTTGGCAAGGGACTATTGAAAGAGCTGCAAATAGATTGATCCAAGAAGAATCGTCGACTAGGATACGCCACCAACGTGCCAGGGTTGGGGAGAATCAGCCGGCCAAGAACAGACCGACTTTCGAGGACACTAAAGTTTTTAATCCCTTGACATTTCAACTCATCGTGTTCCTTATTTATGTGAAGTTGCTTCTTGGTTCTTTTCCAAAAAGGGTGTGTAGGACATTCTTCTCATAGGGAACCTCTAGAATGGTTGGTACTGCAAATACAAATCAGTTGACAGCTCTCGCATCCCAAGAATGACCAGATATGACCCTGTTTAGCTTCCCAGACCAGAAATAGGGCCTCTGTCATCTTCTTCTTCCTCTTCCTCTTCCTCTTCTTCTTCTTCTTCGTCTTCAACAACTCTGGCATCTCCTGGTACCATGATGTCAATATATTGTACGTTTTGGTTTTTGACAACTGTGATATCTGGCGTGTTGTGTTCCAAGTGACAATACGTCTGTATTCGAAAGTCCCACAAGATCTTCACCTTCTCATTTTCTATAACTTCTTCTCCTTCTCCTTCTCCTTCTCCTTCTCCTTCTCCTTCTCCTTCTCCTTCTTCCTCCTCCTCCTCCTCCTCCTCCTCCTCCTCCTCCTCCTTCTTCTTCTTCTTCTTCCATATCTATCCTTGGACGTTGTCGATCATGTTGACGATCCTATTTTTATCAACAGCAGCACGCAAAAGTGCTGCTGAGTTTTGCCCAAACCAGTCCCTTAGAGATTTTGAAGCCATGATGTTCTTCTGCCTGGACCTCGTTGGCCTTCAATCTTTCCCTGGAGGATTAAGTGAAGGATGCCGCATTTTTTTAAGGTGTCGCATCACATGTCCGAAATATTCTAACTTTCGCTTTTTAATGGTTTTGATGATTTCCCTTGGCTTTTTCGGGATTGAGAGGATGATCCAGCCATGAAGGCTATAGAGAAATTATGTTATAATTTAGGATAAAGAGAGATCCAACCTAGAACCAAGAAGAACATTCCTGGTACTGGGAATTGAACAATTAATTAGTCGTACTCATGTATTTATGGAGGAGAAGGAGGAGGAGGAGGAGGAGGAGGAGGAGGAGGAGGAGGAGGAGGAGGAGAAGAAGAGGAGGAGGAGGAAGAGGAGGAGGAGGAGGAGGAGGAGGGGGAGGGGGAGGAGGAGGAGGAGGAGGAGGAGGATGAGGATGGGTTGCCACAAAGAAGTGGGGGTCAACTGTTCTCCAAAGCATCTGAAGGCTGGACAAGACAAGAAGCAACGGATGGAAAGTAAGCAAGGAGAGAAGCAAGCTAGAACCAAGGAGAAATTTTCTGATAGTTAAAACTATTAATCAGTGGAACAACTTGTCTCCAGAAGTTGTGAATGCTCCCAAACACATTGGAGGTTTTCAAGGAGAGACTGGATAGCCATTTGCATGGAATGGTATAGATTCTCCTGCTTGAGCAGGGGGTTAGACTGGAAGACCTCCAAGGTCCCTTCCAAGCCTATGATTCTATGTTCTGTAATACTGGCCTACCTCCTTCACTCCTGACCTTTCCCCAGAGCAATGGTTGGATGATGCCCGGATAGTGATGTTCAAGCTCAGAAGGCAGAGTAAGAAATGGCTCTTATCAAAAGATCTTTGCAAATGAAGATGGACCATATTAATTCCTTCTTTTGAACTTTCCCCTGCAACGTCCGTTCTGTCCATTTACCTTTTCTCCTTTAGGTCCAAGAAATCCGATGGGGCCTGGTGAGCCTGTGTGTCCCTGAAGAGGAGAAGAAAGGGAATGACAATGAAATTCCATCTTCCGTGGAAGTCTACTTTGGCACGTGGACCTTGGCGAATGGCTTTCAGCACCATGAACCTGATTTAGCTCTTTGTTCCTGGACTCCAGGATAGGTGGAATCTCTCTCTCTCTCCTTCTCTCTCTCTCTCTCGCTCTCTTTCTCTCTCTCCTTCTCTCTCCTTCCCTCTATTCGCCTTCTCTCTCCTTCTCTCTCTCTCTCTCTCTCCTTTTCCCTCCCTCTCTCCCTCTCCTTCTCTCTTTCTCTCTCTGCTTCTCTCCTTCTCTCTCTCTCTCTTCTTCTCTCTCTCTCTCTCGCTCTCCTTCTCTCTCTCTCTCGCTCTCCTTCTCTCTCTCCTTCTCTCTCCTTCCCTCTATTCGCCCTCTCTCTCCTTCTCTCTCTCTCCTTTTCCCTCCCTCTCTCCCTCTCCTTCTCTCTTTCTCTCTCTGCTTCTCTCCTTCTCTCTCTCTCTCTTCTTCTCTCTCTCTCTCTCGCTCTCCTTCTCTCTCTCTCTCGCTCTCCTTCTCTCTCTCCTTCTCTCTCCTTCCCTCTATTCGCCCTCTCTCTCCTTCTCTCTCTCTCCTTTTCCCTCCCTCTCTCCCTCTCCTTCTCTCTTTCTCTCTCTGCTTCTCTCCTTCTCTCTCTCTCTCTTCTTCTCTCTCTCTCCTTCTCTCTCCTTCCCCCTATCTCTCCTTCCCTCTCTCTGTCCTTCTCACTCCTTTCTGTCTGCTTCTCTGCTTCTTTCTCTCTCTTCTTCTCTCTCTCTCCTTCCCTCTTTTCCCCCCTCTCTCTCCTCTCTCTCTCTCCCTCTCCCTCTCCCTCTCCTTTTCTCTCTCTCTCTCTCTCCCCCCCTCTCTCCCCCTTACTCCAACCCCACTTCTCATTCTAGGGATTTTTTCCAGAGGTGAAGAAAAGGGACACACATTTGAGAAGAAGCTGAGATGTCCCAAATAAAAAAATAAAACAGCTCCTGGTTACCAAAAGGCAGCCAGATAAGTCCTACACAGACCATTGCATGGTTGCTAAAAGGTAGTCTAGGTTAGCCGCAACAGTCCCAACCATGGTTACCTGATAGCCTTTTAATCCCATCTCTCCTTGGACACCCATTTGGCCAAGAGGTCCCTGCGAAGAAGAACAGAGAGTCAATTCCATCCTTGCTCTTCCTAAAATCGGTTCCGTATTTTAGCTGAGGAAAACGTTCTCTCATATCTATTCACACTCTTTAAAGCTCTGGTTTTAGCCTCTCAGCTTTCGGGTTCCTCAAGCCCTTCCTTTGGGAAACCTTCCAGGATCTTCTCTAAACTGAATGGATCCACCTGTTCTCTCCCAAACTTGTGAGAGAGCTTCGCTACTTTCCTCTAGTTCTTATTACACTAGAAGAAGAAGAGGTTGATCTGAGAATAAAGTCACAAAAAGTGAGGTGACACTCAAGAGGACCTGGGCTTTCCTAGACCAGCATCTCATTCTCCTGATGGTCCCAAAAATGGAACTCATAACCCTTGTCTCATGCACGTTCACTACCAACTGAACCTCAGGCTGTTTCTACTCCTGGACAAAATATATAGTCATCTTTGACCAGTGGTGGGATTCAGCCGGTTCCAGCCGGTTCGAGAGAACTGGTAGTTAAATTGCTAGCTGGCCCCGCCCCTTCCAGGAGTCCCCACGCACCCCATTTTGGCTCCCAGATAAGTCCAGGGAGGCCTACTAGGCGCAAAATGGGGCATGGGAGGGTGCAGCATGCCCCTCCCCGTGGCCCATTTTCATCCCAAGAGACTTCAGGGAGGCCTACGAGGCCCAAAACAGGGCATGGGAAGCGCAACCCGCCACGGCCCATTTTTGCTCCCAGGAGGCTGCAGGGAGACCTACTAGGCCCCAAATGGGGCATGTGGGTCCGCGTCCCCCTTGTGGCCCGTTTTTGCTCCCAGGGGAATGTAGGAGGCTGAATGCTGCCTGTCACACCCCTGGCCACACCCACCATGGCCATGCCCACCCGGCCGGTCATTAGGGCAGAGAACCGGTTGTTAAATTATTTGAATCTCACCACTGTCTTTGACCCTTAACAAGGGAACTAAACTTACACGGGGTACCCCAAGCCTGGGGAGTCAAAGTAATATCACTTCACTGCTCATATAGGGAGAGAGAGGACATCAGTGCATTGTGTTGTGTTTCATTAGAATATATCCCTAAAGCCTTGTCTCTGAACAATCAGTCCTTGGCTTGAGTCATATGGTATAGCCCTGCCCAGGAGCTTACAAAAGATCCCGTTTGGGTGACTGGATGAGAAGAGAGATTCCTCAAGGCAAAAACATGACTGGTAGAACAAACACAGGTAACTGGGGAGAGTTGGGGACAGTTTTAATGGATTACACCTCAAGAGTTCATTAAAAAGTGAATTCTCACCCTAAGTCCGAGGGTACCTCTTGATCCTTTGAGGCCTTGAGTCCCTCTTGAACCCATAGGTCCAGGTGGGCCCGTCTCTCCCAGTTGACCTTCGTGACCTTTGCTGCCCTGAAAAAGAGCAGACACATCAGCCACTGAAACCATGCCAGTCCTCGTGCTTGAACGTCTGTCTAGGCCTGTGATGGCGAACCTATTGTTCTGTCCCCAACCACATGCACACACACCAACAGACGTTCAAGAGTTAAAGACCAAACCAGCCAGCAAAATCCTTTTCCTTATGATAACGGAACTTGGCAACAACCTAGTGGCTGCCTGCCAAGAGTTTATTATTTACAAAGAGGAGAGATAACTTCTCCCCATTTCTGGTACATCAAAAGAAACAGCTCAATAATTACGGAGTCAATCAAGTCCAGAGATAATCCAGCAAAGTCTATAGCAAAAGTCCAGCAATGCAGAATGGCGTGGAAGCTTTCAGCTTTGTTTGTCCCAAGGTTTGACTGGCCACCACGCTCCCTTTTATATCCTGTGGGGTGTGGTCCAGTGACTCAGCCTAATCTCGGGCACGCCTTTTCTTCTGTTGCGCGCGCTTATCTCTGTGACGCTGGCATGGATCCAGCCAAGACTCATTACCCTCATCCCTGTCCACCTGTGGCTGCGTGAACGTGCTTGGCCCCGGCCCTATCTCTTGCCCTTCGGCGGACACCGAAGGCATTGCCAGAGAGGAGGGTCCTGGAGAGGGAGGCCTTGCCAACTCCTCTCCTTCACTCTCGGAGTCCTCTCCTGCCGATGACACAGGCTCAGATAACGGAGCCACAACACCTATGGCTGTCGCCCCAGGTCAGATCTCCGTGACGTTTCTTCCGTGAGCTTCTGTTTCCCTGCAAACGACGAAACAGAAGCTCACGAAAGAAAAAGATCTTACCTCTTGCTGTGCTGCTGGTGTTGGGATGCCCCGCCTCCCGCCAACCAGCTGGTCTTCGAGTCTCTGCTGTGCATACGTGCATGTCTGCATGTGCATGCATGTTTGTGCGTGCGTGTGCACCAGGGGTGGTATTCACTTACCTTCGCTACCGGTTCGCAAAGGTGAACGTGCGCTCGCGATGCGCAGAGCGTCAAAAACGGGACGTGATGACGTCCGGGCAGGTGGGCGGAGCCTCCTGCAGCCGCCGCGGATAGAACCGGCTGAATGCCACCACTGGTGCACACTTTTCAGTCTGGGCATGTGTGCGTGTGCTGTTTGGGCACTCGGTGTCTAAAAGGTTCGCCATCACTGGTCTAGGCCAAGACAATATCATTACACTGGAAAGGTTGGAAAATGTCCCCCAGCAAAGCAACACAAATCAATTTAAAAATATTTAGCATGTCAAAGAAGAAGCTAGCTTAGAACGCGCCTTGATAGGCTAGTTCTCTGTGTTCTGAAGACCTTCCACGTTCATCGAGTTCCATCTTCCCACAATCCAGCTAAGAAGTCCATTTCTATCAGCTGAACGTTCCCACGCTGTCAGCTCAGGGTGAAGAGAGACCCAACAGAAAGTAGAGAGGAAATTCTCGAGAGGATTAAAAAGATGGAATCACCCATACCTTAAGTCCAGCTTTGCCCTTTTCTCCTTGATGGCCAGGTTTTCCTTCTGGACCCTGAGAAAAAGAGGGGCACCAAGGGTCAAGGCCTTCCAAAGACAAGAGTTTTATAAGAACCACTTTTTCATAGTAGAACCTATTTCACACCAACCTGTGTTTCTTAGATTACTAACCACAGTCAGAGTAGAATGGAATGGAATGGAATGGAATGGAATGGAATGGAATGGAATGGAGTAGGGTAGGGTAGGGTAGGGTAGGGTAGGGTAGGGTAGGGTAGAATAGAATAGAATAGAATAGAATAGAATAGAATAGAATAGAATTAGAGTAGAGTAGAGTAGAGTAGAGTAGAGTAGAGTAGAGTAGAGTAGAGTAGAACAGAACAGAACAGAACAGAACAGAACAGAATAGGAGTAGAGTAGGGTAGGGTAGGGTAGGGTAGGGTAGGGTAGGGTAGGATAGAATAGAATAGAATAGAATAGAATAGAATAGAAGTAGAGTAGAGTAGAGTAGAGTAGAATAGAATAGAATAGAATAGAATAGAATAGAATAGAATAGAATAGAATAGAATGTGGAGTAGAGTAGAGTAGAGTAGAGTAGAGTAGAGTGGAATAGAATAGAATAGAATAGAATAGAATAGAATAGAATAGAATAGAATAGAATAGAATAGAATAGAATAGAATAGGGGTAGAGTGGAGCGGAGCGGAATGGAATGGAATGGAAGTAGAATAGAATAGAATAGAGTAGAATAGAGTAGAGTAGAGTAGAGTAGAGTAGAGTAGAGTAGAGTAGAGTAGAATAGAATAGAATAGAATAGAATAGAATAGAATAGAATAGAATGTGGAGTGGAGTAGAGTAGAGTAGAGTAGAGTAGAATAGAATAGAATAGAATAGAATAGAATAGAATAGAATAGAATAGAATAGAATAGAATAGAATAGAATAGAATAGAATAGAATAGAATAGGGGTAGAGTGGAGCGGAGCGGAATGGAATGGAATGGAAGTAGAATAGAATAGAATAGAGTAGAATAGAGTAGAGTAGAGTAGAGTAGAGTAGAGTAGAGTAGAGTAGAATAGAATAGAATAGAATAGAATAGAATAGAATAGAATAGAATAGAATGTGGAGTGGAGTGGAGTGGAGTGGAATAGAATAGAATAGAATAGAATAGAATAGAATAGAATAGAATAGAATAGAATAGAATAGAATAGAATAGAATAGGGGTAGAGTGGAGCGGAGCGGAATGGAATGGAATGGAAGTAGAATAGAATAGAATAGAGTAGAATAGAGTAGAGTAGAGTAGAGTAGAGTAGAGTAGAGTAGAGTAGAATAGAATAGAATAGAATAGAATAGAATAGAATAGAATGTGGAGTGGAGTGGAGTGGAGTGGAGTGGAGTGGAATAGAATAGAATAGAATAGAATAGAATAGAATAGAATAGAATAGAATAGAATAGAATAGAATGTGGAGTGGAGTGGAGTGAAGTGGAATGAAATGAAATGAAATAGAATAGAATAGAATAGAATGCAGAATGGAATGAAATAGAATAGGAATAGAATAGAATAGAATAGAATAGAATAGAATAGAATAGAATAGAATAGAATAGAATAGAATAGAATGCAGAATGGAATGAAATAGAATAGGAATAGAATAGAATAGAATAGAATAGAATAGAATAGAATAGAATAGAATAGAATAGAATGTGGAGTGGAGTGGAGTGAAGTGGAATGAAATGAAATGAAATAGAATAGAATAGAATAGAATGCAGAATGGAATGAAATAGAATAGGAATAGAATAGAATAGAATAGAATAGAATAGAATAGAATAGAATAGAATAGAATAGAATAGAATAGAACAGAACAGAATTCTTTATTGGCCAAGTGTGATTGGACACACAAGGAATTCGTCTCCGGTGTATAAGCTCTCAGTGTACATAAAAGGGGGGCGGGGAGAAAAAAGAAAAAAAGAAAAATAATGCATTCAACACTTAATGATAGTCATAGGTTACTAATAAGCAATCAAATCATACTAGGAAACAATCAGAACACCAGTAAATCGTAAAAATACAAGCAACAAGTGGGAGGAGATAGGTAAGCAGCTTCTTGGATGAGAAGCAAAACGTCTTCAAAGAAAAATCAGAAATCCACTTGCCTCTTGAAAAAGCACCTTTTGGAACTAATGACAGTCCCACTGAATTACAATCATTCTACCCTGACTCACATTTTAAAACAAAATAATTTAATATATATTTTCCAGGGTTAATTTGAGAGCTGGCAAACCATTTCCCCCCCCCCCCCAATTTCACACTTGTCTAGATGTTGCAATACATTTTTCAGTAGAAAACAATTACCCTCTTTCCCCCAAAATAAGACATCCCCTGATAATAAGCCCAATCGGGCTTTTGAGCGCATGACAATAAGGCCAAGGGCTTATTTCAGGGTTCAAAGAAATATAAGACAGGGTCTTATTTTTGGGGAAACACGGTACTGAACCAGCTTATTTGACGTGGGGGAGATAAAAAACATTATTGAGACTTTCTGGAACGACTGTGCCTTTAACTAAAAGCTTTCTTCTGTGTCATTTATTCCTGTTGAGATCATTTGGGGATTAGTGAGAAATCCACCCCCCCACCCCGTTTATTATTTTTATTATTGTGATTTAACCTTATGTGATTTAGGATTTAAGTCAGGGATGCCACCCATCTGTTTACAAATAAAGCAAAGAAGGAATCAAGGTTGCAAAGATTCCTTCTGTGATCTAGGAAGTGAGAGAATAAAAGGTAAAGGTTCCCCTCGCACATGCGTGTTAATCATTCCTTACTCTAGGGGGCGGTGCTCATCTCCTTTTCAAAGCCGAAGAGCCAGTGCTGTCCAAAGACGTCTCCGTGGTCATGTGGCCGGCATGACTCAATGCCAAAGGTGCACGGAACGCTGTTATCTTCCCAACAAAGGTGGTCCCTATTTTTCTACTTGCATTTTTTTATGTGCTTTCGATTGAATAGGCATGATGGCGGGTGGACGTGCTTTCGAACTGCTAGGTTGGCAGAAGCTGGGACAAGTAACTGGAGCTCACCCCATTACGCGGCACTAGGGATTTGAACTGCTGAACTGCTGACCTTTCGATTGACAAGCTCAGCATCTTAGCCACTGAGCCACCATGTCCCCAATTATGCCCAATTTTGGCCAGCAGACATCAGCACCAAAAAAAAAAAAAAAAGAAGAAGAATCATCATAAAAATTGAGAGAGGGAGGAAGAGAGGGGAAAGCTGCTAGGTATTTTCCCAAGGATGTGAGATGACTCATCGCCATTTCATCACTTTGAACAGGGAAGCCAAGGACCTCTGTTTCGGGAGGATGAGTCCTGCAGGCCTGGGGCACTGAGCCAAGGAATTGGTGGGATGGAACACAACAGCTGCTGGAGAGTTGAAATAATGAATTTGTACGTATTTTTTTCCCCCAAATGAAGAGCTGAATATTTCAAGAGGTCTTTGAGCAGTGAGTTTCACATTATGTTACAACCGGTTTGCCCCGCGTGCGCGCCCGCTCGCTTCATGCATATACGCGCCCAGTTCGCGTGCGTGCCTGCCTTCAGCACATCTACTCGGCCTTCTGCGCATGCACCCGGCCTCAAAAATGTGCCAAATAAGACGAAATAGAGCCAGGGTGGTGTGGTGAGTGGGCTGGCCCATCCACAATTTCCGCTACCAGTTCAGGCGAACCGTTCCAAACCAGTTAAATACCACCTCTGGACTAGCGGTGGATTTCAAAATTTTTTACTACCGGTTCTGTGGGTGTGGCTTGGTGGGCGTGGCATGGCTTGGTGGGCGTGGCTTGGTGGGCGTGGCAAGGGAACAATCCTGTAAAATCTCCATACCCTCCCCAATCCAGGGGAAAGTTACTGCAAAATCCTCATACCCTCCCAATCAGCTGGGACTTGGGACTTGGGAGGCAGAATTTAATTAATTTAATTTAATTTAATTTAATTTAATTTAATTTAATTTAATTTAATTTAATAATTTAATTTAATTTAATTTAATTTAATTTAATTTAATTTAATTTAATTTAATTTAATTTAATTTAATTTAATTTAATTTAATTTAATTTAATTTAATTTAATTTAATTTAATTTAATTTATCATATTTCTATGCTGCCCGAATCCCAAGGGACTCTGGGTGGCAGAAATAGTTGGGGGCGGGGCCAGTCAGAGGTGGTATTTACCGGTTCTCTGAACTACTCAAAATTTCCGCTACCAGTTTTCCAGAATTGGTCAGAACCTGCTGAAACCCACCTCTGCTCTGGACGTTACCCCATTGAGCAAATCCTTACTCTATTTCGGATCCCTTGATCTCAGAAGGCAGAAGAACGGATGCTGAAGACACTCATGCTTGATTTATCTCCAGGTAATTCAGTCAAGATTGCAGGTGAAACATGGAGACTAGCCTCACAATTTGATACAAAAGCTACAAGTGGCAGAAAGGGCCATGGAAAGATACATGCTCGGCATCACGAGACAAAAATAGGAAGACTCATACATAGATTAGAGAACAAACGAAAGTTATGCGACACCAACAAGAGAGTAAAAGAATTGAAATGGAAATGGACTGATCACATAGCAAGAAAAACTGAGGGCAGGTGGACCAAGGCAGTCATAGAATGGATCCCACTTGATCAAAAGCATCTATGAAAGAGACTTAAAACAAGATGGACATCAGCAAGTAGTGTTGTGGTCTGTCTGCGGAGCTGGCAGCGGAGTCGGACAGTGAGGAGGCTGGAGAGGAACATGGGCCAGTCCTGGAGGCTGGGTAAGGCCCGGATGAGGGCACTGCGTCGGAGGCAGAGATGGGCCCAGGTCCATCTGGGAGTGATGCACGGACTCTGGAGCCTCCAGAGATTTCCTGAAATTTTGTATTCTCTTTGTTCAAGAGAAACTCTTGTCCACAAAGACAATGGCCTGAATGTCTCCACAAAATTAGCTGAATTGGAGAGTTAGTCCCACAATGACCTAACTCATCAGAAACTCATCAGAAACATGTTTTGTCTGCGTTCTCTCAGTCAGGATGACTAAGCCCCGGTTGAAGAAAAGAATTTATAACTTCAGATCGGAGAGAAAGACATGGAATTGCTGAACGTGGGAAAATTTGATGCCTCTGTGGTCAGATGAATCCTGAAGACACTGAACAGCCTTCCCAAACTGGGCACCCTCCAGAAGCTCCAATTCCCCAAATTTCCAGCCAGCTTGACTATTTAAGGCCTAGATAAGAAGATGCTCAAAGATAAATCCTTAGCAAAATTTCTAAAAAGGAGAATGGGCGAGGTTCAGGTGGACATCATCTGAGCGTCCAAGAAGAAGATGGTAAACTTCCTAGAAGAACACGAGAAGACTGTATGTGCTTCTCAGAATAGAAGCCATCTCCAATGTAATGAATAAGAGACAATTTAGATGATGATCTTAGGAGTGGTGCAGTGGCCTAGAGGTGGAGCTCTCTCCTCACAATCAGGAGGCTGTGAGTTCGATCCTAGATAGAGGCAGATGTTTCTCTCTCTGGGCACACTGAGAATATATCTGCTGAACAAAACTCCGCATTGGCGACATGAAGGGCATCCGGACATTAAAACACTCTGCTAGCTCCATTCAGTTGCCCAGACTCCACCCCGCAAGAGATTATGGGGTCATTAAATGAAGATGATGATACATGATGGTCCTAATCGAACAGAATATTTGTAGCTCAGGGTTGACCTGTGGGGTCCTTGATGCTCTCCGAGCTTGGTGGGTTTCTTGCAGATGTTTCATTACCAAATGTGGAAACTTCATCCGTGCTAGTGAGGGTGGCTTGCTCCCTATTTATATACAGTAGTTCTGAGCTTTGTGGTTTTCTTGCAGATGTTTTACTACCCATCTAGGAAACGTCCATACGTAATGGAGGGGTAATGAAACATCTGCAAGAAAACCGTCAAGCTCAGAGAGCACCAAAGACCCCCTAGATGATATAGTCCTTCTAATAAAGTCATCTAAGATTCATGAGTATCTGGGCTGAAAGAGTCATAGAAAGGAAGATGATCCAAAACAAGAAGGTGAACCAATTTGGGATTGCTTCTCCACTCACACTTGGATCCAGTTTGGAAGAAAACCTCAAAGTGCTTCTAGAAGATACTAAGAAGATTGGAAGATGCCACAGCAGATCATTTAGTTTGTTCCTCCAATCTGATACTGTCTACATTGGCAGCTGTTCTCTCCCTCTCTCTTTCTCTTTCCCTCCCTCCCTCCTTCTCTCCCTCCCTCCCTCCTCCCTCTCTTTCTCTCTCACTCTTTCTCTCTCCCCCTCTCCCTCCTTCCCTCCCTCTCCCTCCCTCCCTCTCTTTCTTTCTTTCTCTCTCTCTCCCTCCCTCTCCCTTGCTCTCTCTTTTTCTCTCTCTCCCCCTCTTTCTCTCTCCCTCCCTCCCTCTCTTTCTCTCTCTCTCTGTCTCTCTCTCCCTCTTTCTCTCTCGCTCCCTCTTTCTCTTTCTCTCTCTTTGTCTCTCCCTCCCTCTCTTTCTCTCTCCCTCCCTCCCTCTCTCTCTTTCTCTGTCCCTCTGTCTCTCTGTCTTTCTCTCCCTCCCTCCCCCTCTCTCTTACATGGAACTAATCTGTCCTTAGAATTTCAAGTGGGAGGGAGAATGGATTTAACAGGGATTAAGTCACTGTCCTGAGAAAACCACACACAAAATCAGCTCGTGATCACTCATTCACCACTTCCCTTGCACTCATTCTTTTTTTTTTTTTTTGCTTTAATTTATATGCCGCCCTTTTCCGGAGACTCAGGGCGGCTTACAATGCGTTAAGCAATAGCCTTCATACTTCTGTATATTTTATACAAAGTCAGCTTATTGCCCCCACAATCTGGGTCCTCAATTTACCTACCTTAGAAAGGATGGAAGGCTGAGTCAACCTTGAGCCTGGCGAGATTTGAACTTGCAGTAATTGCAAGCAGCAGATGTTAATAACAGTGCTTTAGTCCACTGTACTACAGGCTCTAGATCACTGTCTCCAAGATCTAGATCTGTAGATCTAGATCTACAGATTCTAGATCACTGTCTCCAAGATGAGCATCTGGGGACAGCCAGAGAGAAAAAGAAAGGAACCCTTAGGCTGGAATCTAGGGAGAGAATATGCAAGATCTTTACAGATTCATTTCAGAGTTGCTCTCCTTCCAACTTGTACCGGCTCAAAAAAAAAAGCAAAAAACAAATGCCAGCTGGATCAAGCTTCCCCATCCCAAATCTCGGATTCAACTTTCACGAGCAACGGACGTTCCTGCCAATTCACACTGAAGAAAGATGTTAGTATATGTTTTCTCCTCCTCTGCATTGCTAAAGAAGAGCCAGATTTCCCAGCACTGATTCACAGAGGGAGGATTTATGTATTTATTTAGGTACCAATTTTTTTTTTCATTCTTTCAAACAAAATTCTTGGGAGTTCCCGCTAGAGAATTCTCATGAATTGCTGCAGGAAGCCTGCCACTAAGCTGGGCCCCAGATGACAGAAGGGAGTAGAAAGTTCTGTTTCTGTTCAGAAGATCAAACTGCATGGCCTAAAAGCTGAGTCAAGGGTGAAAGAGCTGGCCAAAATGAAAAATCAACACTCAGAAAGATTGATCCTCATCAGATGACTAGGGGACTGGAGGCTAAAACATATGAAGAACGGTTGCAGGAATTGGGAATGTCTAGTCTCATGAAAAGAAGGACTAAGGGAGACATGATAGCAGTCTTCCAATATCTCAGGGGCTGCCCCAAAGAAGAGGGAGTCAAGCTATTCTCCAAAGCACCTGAGGGCAGGACAAGAAGCAATGGGTGGAAACTAACCAAGGAGAGAAGCAACTTAGAACTAAGGAGAAATTTCCTGACAGTTAGAACAATTAATCAGTGGAACAACTTGCCACCAGAAATTGTGAATGCTCCATCACTGGAAGTTTTTAAGAAGAGTTTGGATAATCATTGGTCTGAAGTGTTGTAGAGTTTCCTGCCTAAGCAGGGGGTTGGACTAGAAGACCTCCAAGGTCCCTTCCAACTCTACTCTACTCCACTCCACTCCACTCCACTCCACTCCACTCCACTCATTATTCTATTCTATTCTATTCTATTCTATTCTATTCTATTCTATTCTATTCTATTCTATTCTATTCTATTCTACTCTACTCTACTCTACTCTATTCCAATTTCTATTCTACTCTACTCTACTCTACTCTACTCTCTTCCAATTTCTACTCTACTCTACTCTACTCTACTCTCTTCCAATTTTTATTCTACTCTACACTACTCTACTCTACTCTAATTCTATTCTATTCTACTGTACTCTACTGTACTCTACTCTACTCTCTTCCAATTTCCATTCCATTCCATTCCATTCTAATTGTAATTCTATTCTATTCTATTCTATTCTATTCTATTCTATTCTATTCTATTCTATTCTATTCTATTCTATTCTATAGATCAGAGACCAAAGCCAAACATTCAGGATTTTCTCTAAAAAAACAAAAACGAGAATTGTTGGAGTACAATGGAAATCCGTTCCATTAATAATACCATTTTCTTTCTCATATTCACATGGATTTGAAAACCTTCTAAAGGTCTCCACAAGTTTACATTTCATGGATGAGCAGAAGATAAGAGTTATCTCCCACAAGGTCTAGAATGGGATGGGGTCTGCTGCTCGAGCAGGAGTTTGGACTAGAAGACCTCCAAGATCCCTTCCAACTCTGTGATTCTGCAATTCAATCTGTGACCATCACGTTGTGCTATACAATGGTTTCTAGAAACTCATGATGGTTTTTATAAACAGATCTGAAGGATGTTTCTAGTCACCTGAAGTAGAAGTGAAAAACATGTTGGACATCTTCACCAAAATTCAGAAGACATGTCTATTTTTTCATGTCTACCGAAGAAATGAAAATGACTGTTTTATTGATGACTTTAGATCTGTCCTAGACACCGTACGAATTCGTCACATAAAAATGGTGAAATAAGAGAGATTTGACTTACTCATGTCTCAGACTTAACTATTATTTGGCTCCTATTCTTTCACAACCATATGATTGTCAAGAAACCAAGTTCAACATCACAATCCACCCTATCCTGGCTAGGAATGCCCCGAAGTTTTAATTTCTTCCCCAATTTTTTTAACAGGAACTAACCCAAAGTACACTTCCACAAGCAACAGGCAGATGGGAAAGCCATTTTCATCGGCTTGAGCAAATTTTCCGCCAACAGTTCTTGACTTTAAAAAAAAACAAAAATCTACTACGGTGGGAGATTTCCAATGAGTGAACACGCTTGAAAGATCTGTAGGCTAGCCTCAAAACTGGATCGAAACGTGCATTTGGAAGAAACAGGGAGAAAAGAAACACAAGTTCAGAAAACGAGACTTCTACAAGCTGGAAAAACAGGCTCCAAATTTGATTTCGCCCCCCTCGCCCTCAGCTGCATAATTTGACTCCTGTCTCCACCGCTTTGCTTATCCATTCATCACCCCAAACCACAGCGAGCGAAAACAGAAATTATGTTTTGTAAACCATGGGTCTTGCTGCCAGCGTGCCATGCCAAGCCTGTCTACGTCGCTTTCACAAGGAGAACTCTGTGCCTTGTAGAAGAAGTCTAGCGGGAGAAACCAGAAACAACGTGGATATCCATGGCCGAAGAGGTCCAGAAGACGTTGAGGTCTTCCTCAAAGACCTTCAGATCAGGGGTGAAATCCAGCAGGTTCTGACAGGTTCTGGAGAACTGGTAGCGGAAATTTTGAGTAGTTCGGAGAACCGGCAAATACCACCTCTGGCTGGCCTCAAAGTGGGGTGGGAATGGAGATTTTTCCCTAACCCTAACCCTAAACCTAACCCTTCCCCTGCCACGCCCACCAAGCGACACCTACTAAGCCATGCCATGCCCACCAAGCGACGCCCACAGAACCAGTAGTAAAAGAATTTGGATTTCACCACTGCTTCAGGTAGTCCATTCTGAACTCCCCCATAAATAAGTGAAGAAGAGGAGAGAGAAGGAAGAACGGAGCTCCCTTCCTTGCTACAAAGAAATAGCACCACACAAAAAAAGTCTATTTTCCCCCGGCATGATGTGTTTCATTATTGGCCAAGTTCACAATTATTTTCTTGGAACTGCAAAAATCAGATTAGTTCATACTCATGGCACACGAAAGGCAGTTTATTATGAAAAAAAGTTTGCTCGGCAACAGAGAGCCTTTGAAAAGCTTCAGCCTGGCTTGGCCAGTTCGTTGGCTCACACAATCTTTTACAGAGGGAGTAAGGAAAAAAAACAGGGCCCCTTAAAGCAAGATCAGTGGCTAAGATGCTGAGTTTGTCGATCGAAAGGTTGGCAGTTCAGTGGTTCGAATCCCTAGTGCCACGTAACGGGGTGAGCTCCTGTTCCTTCTCCCAGCTTCTGCCAACCTAGCAGTTTGAAAGCACGTAAAAAATGCAAGTAGAAAAATAGGGAACACCTTTGGTGGGAAGGGAACAGCGTTCCGAGCACCTTTGGCATTTAGTCATGCCATCCACATGACCATGGAGACGTCTTCGGACAGCGCTGGCTCTTCAGCTTTGAAACAGAGATGAGCACCACCCCTTGGAGTCGGGAACAACTAGCGCATATGTGCGAGGGGAATCTTTACCTTTACCTATAGTGTCAACTTGTAAAGCATCCCTAGCCTACTCTTGAGTTGCCATAGGCAAGGGGGATGGGAAAACAAACTTTGCAGCTGTGGTAAGGCAGCATGTCAGTCAAAACAAAACACATTACAGCCATATCTCTGTCAAGGTCATCTCTGGGGTTACTCACAGTGGCCGGAGGAGAGTGATCTCTACAACCCCCAAAATTGCTTCGTTGGAGAATGTGACTGATGATACACCCTAGGGGGAGTGTGGAAACAGGCTCAGAGCTGGACCGTAAATTACGTGGGGTCAGAGTTGGCTTCACTTGGAACGTGCGGACATGAAGTAACTGGATTTCTTTTGAAGCTTGGCTCGAGGCTCATGATTTAATTAGGGCATCCGTTGGAACCCTGACATAGAGGACTTTCTATTGCAAGTAAGAGTTTCAGCCTGGCTCCTGGTGGGGCTGCTTCCAGCTGCTGGCAAGCTGGCACTGATGGATGCAGAACGGGCTCTTCGGTTGGTCTTCTTGACCAACACAAATGGACATGATTGTCTGCTGAAGATTCTGCAGAGGATAGAGTCCAGGGAAGACAGGCAGGCTCGTAATCAAGATGGCCATCCAGCAGAGGTCAATCATCTCTCCATAGTTCCTCCATATAAGGTCCGTCCTACCTTTTGTGTGGCCTTCAGACTTTCACCTTCCTTCTCTTCAAAACTTTCATTTCTTCTCTTCCTCCTCCACTTTTTCTGCCTTTCAATCAATCAATCAATCAATCAATCAATCAATCAATCAGAATAGAACTGGAAGGGACCTTGGAGGTCTTCTAGTCTACTTTTTCTTTTTCTCTATTTTCTTTTTACTCCCCCCCCCTCTACTTTTTCTGTCTTCCAATTAATCAATCAGAATAGAACTGGAAGAACCTTAGTCCAACCCATTCCTTCTCTAATTCTCCTCTGTCCTTCAATGTTCTTCCTCTTTCCTCCATTATTCCATTCTCTTCTTGACTTTTTCCTCTTTCTCCGGCTCTTCTACTTCATGCCTCCTTAATACGACCTAGTTCCCTCACTCTTGTCTTCCCTCTTTTTCTCCTTCCTTCTCTAACCAGTTTTGCTGATCAAATCTCTCTCCAGGGTTTGGATCGTAAGGAAGAGGAATGGCCATAAAAGCCACAGCCATCCCACTGAAGCCATTTCTGTCTCCAGATTCTCCATGGGAATTCCGAAAGAAGGAAACAGTTTGGGAGAAGAGATGGATTAGAGGTGGAATCTGTGGTCTGATTCCTACAAACAAGGATGGAATTAGGAAACTGGAGAGGGAGAAAAAAGGACCAAAAATGGGGAAAGAAAGACATGGATGAGATGAGACCACAAAGAACATGAAGCTGAAGCAGAAGACATGTTTGCAAAAAGCAACCTCCATTAACCTACTACATGTCAACTCACAAAGCATCCCTGGCCTGCTCTCGAGTTGCCATAGGAAAAGGGCAGATAGGAAACAGATGAAATGGCATGGCAGCAAAAGACAGATGCACATTCCAGATTTATCTTTCTCAAGGCTGTATCCCAGGGTTACTTACAGAGCCGGAGGAGAGTGATCTCTACAACCCGCAAAATTGCCCCGTTGGTGAATGTGATTGATCCAGCAGCATACAGGTAGTCCTCGACTTACAACAGTTCATTTAGTGACCGTTCAAAGTTACAAAACAGTACTGAAAAAAGTGACTGTTATGACCACTTTTTCACACTTACGGCTGTTGCAGCAGGTCAGGTGATCAAAATTCAGCAGCTTGGCAATTGACTCCAATTTATGATGGTTGCAATGTCCTGGGGTCATGCAATCCCCTTTTGCGACCTTCTCACAAGCAAAGTCCATGGGGGAAGCCGGATTCACTTAACAACCATGTTACTAAATATCTATGGAGATTCTCAGTCATCCCAAGTCATGGTTGTCCCAAAGGTGGTTTTTCAAGAGGCAGCTGGACTTTCTGGTTTTTCTTTGAAGACATTTCGCTTCTCATCCAAGAAGCTTCTTCAGCTCTGAGCTGAAGTCCAGCTCAGCCTCTTGAAAAGGCATCTTTGGGGCAACCATATTACTAATTTAACACCTGCAGTGATTCACTTAAGGAATGTAGCAGGAAAGGTCGTATAATGGAGCAAAACTCCCTTGACAAATGTCTCACTTAGCAACAGAATTTGGGGCTCAATTTCAGTTGCAAGTCGAGGACATATCTATGCACATGTCCAGGACATCCCAAGATTGTTGATAGAGTCAAAAGTTCAAAAATATTCTTGAAGAAGACTGCGGTAAACCAGTTTGGCTGCCAAGAAAGCTACACATATGGGCATATGAAGTTCCCAGGAGCCAAGTTTGGGAGGGAGAAGGCTTCCTGTCAGCTGTCAAATCATACTTGCTGTGTTTCGCTCTTATAACGGTTGACAGACTGCCATGAACTGTGAGGAGGGGGAGGATGAAGAGGGGGATGCTCGGGGAATCAAAAGTAGAGACTGAACCACCTCGAGATGCTGCCCCAAGGTCATTCGGGTGGAAGAAGGAGGGAGCCGCATACCAAGCTGTGCTTGGACTGAAAACATCTTGCATAGACTTGATTGGTTACAGTGGGGTAACCAATCAAGTCCAATTGAGCAATAAGGGACAGTTGGGTGGGTGGAGAATTGAACGTAGGGATTTTGGCCTGCAATTCTCAGTTCTGGCTATGCAAAAGTGCAATATTTTTGATCTCTAATAAAACTATGCCTTTCTCAACAAATGGAACCAAGGAACATTTTTATTTAGAGGTATAAGTTGTGGCCAGCCTGACAACTTTTGATGAGTACTTGCCTGGGAGAACGTCAAGAAGTTACAAACAAGGTTGAGGGGGTTTCCATATTCTTGCTTTAAAAAAGCGACATGGATATCTCCATCAAAGCGCCAACAATCGTACCCCATTTGAGGGAGTCCTTATTGTTTAGTGTCAAATGCAAGATCTTGAGTTTGGGTGCTTAGATCTGGCTCACGGGGCCACCCTGGAAACAGCAAAGGACTGTCCCATGGTGCTTCTGCCAGCAAAAGCAGAGCTCAGGAGGGCCGCGTGCCCAAGGTCAAACACAACCCCAATGCGCCCCTCAATGAAATCGAATTTGACACCCCTGGTTTAGCACATTTGCAACCTAGTCTGATGCTTTTTCCAGCATTCTCTCCTAAAATTGGAGGCCGCGCTGTCACCCCACCAAAAATAACAACGAAGGACAGCGATTACGAGCCAGCTGAATTATATTGGCTCCTCTCTTCTTTTTCTTCTTCTTCTTCTTCTTCTTTTTTTTTTTTTTTTTTTTTTGCATTTAAAAATAAAATTAATGCACGCCACGGCCCATTTGGCAAAGAGGACACAGCCTCCATTCAAAAAGCTCTTGAATAAGGAGCTGTATAACTCGGTCGTACTTCAAATGGTATGCATGTACGTTTTGAAGCGTTCCTTGTCTTGGCTTTCGGGGAAAATGGGGAAAACCAGTGGTTCGAGGCATTTTTTTTTTTAGCACCAAATCCACTCAGAGCTTTCCCATCTATCCAGATTAGAATTCTAAAGAGCTGCATCCAGATCTGATTAAACGCATATTTTACGGGAACTTCAGGGTTATTGGCTTACAAGGCGAGAAGACAGCATTGAGTCAGAAACGCAAAGGTACCCTTTGGGGGGGGAGAACTCCATTTTTTGCAAGCTGCAGAGTTTGGGAAAATTTAGTGTAATCTTAAAGGGGTCCCCAAATTCATCCCCCTCGCCCTTCATGAAGTTTTAGATTGTTCATAGACCCCCAAATATTTATTATATGAAAATAATTTAATAAATACTTTAACTATTGGTGCTACTACCCTGTTTCCCCAAAAATAAGACCCAACTGGAAAATAAGCCCTAGCATGATTTTTCAGGATGCTCGTAATATAAACCCTACCCCCAAAATAAGTCCCAGTTAAGATCGCCAGCAGACGGAGGTGTTTAGTATTGTATTTTCCCCAAAATAAGACCTAACTGGAAAAAAAGTCATAATGCGTCTTTTGGAGCAAAAATTAATATAAGACCCAGTTTTATTTTGGGGGAAACATGGTACTAATGATGACCACTCAAAGCCACTGGCTGACCATCTATCCTTAGGTAACACCGTCTCCCTGCTAGCCTTCAAAATTAGGGATTGGTGTGAAGTTCTAAAGAAACCTCAAAAGATGAATTGAACCCAATCAATCAAGCTTCCATCATTTATCAATTACTTATTGGCCCCCTGATGTTTACTGAACCCCTTTTGACCCTGGAATATTTATCAATCCCTTGGAAAGTCTCAAATAGGATTGATATTATCCACTTTCGAGAACCCTGTGTCAACTCGCAAACCATTCTTGACCTGCTCTCGAGTTGCCACAGGCCAAGGGAGATGGAAAACCAAAGAAACTGCACAGCAGCCAAAGACAGATGCACATGCCACGCTTATCTCTTTCAAGGCTGTATCCCAGGGTTACCTACAGCAGCCAGAGGGGAGTGACCTCTCCAACCCATGAAATTGCTCCATTGGCGAATGTGATTGATGACACACCCTGGGGGGAGGGGGGAAACAGGGTCATAATTGAAGCATAAATTATGTAGGGTCAGAGTTGGCCTCACTTGGGAACTCTTAATAAATAACTGGATTTCTTTTGAAGCTTGGCTCGAGGCTCGTGATTTAATTAGGGCATCCATTGGAACCCTGACACCCTGGTTTAGATCAGTAGATCAACCACAGATTTAAAAAAAAGTCTGAGGAAACCATGGGAGGTTTCAGTAGAGATCAATTTAATTTTTTAAAAAAATCCTCAAGTCAATTGGAGGTGGGGAGAGGATAAATCTACCTTCTGGCATTTGGGCTCAATCTACAAATAACCTCTCTTGTAACATAGGCTGATGTGAGTTGTATTTCACACAACCTCTGTCTTGCAGGCAAAGATGGCCTCAGAGTTCATCTTCAACCTGACCCTGGGGATCAAAAACAAGCCATTCTAGCATGATCTCCCTTTGGAAAGCTCACAAAAAACCAGAGGCATGAGTAGAGTAGAGTAGAGTAGAGTAGAGTAGAGTAGAGTAGAGTAGAGTAGAGTAGAGTAGAGAAATGGAATGGAATGGAATGGAAAATAGAATAGAATAGAATAGAATAGAATAGAATAGAATAGAATAGAATAGAAGATGGAATGGGATGGAATGGGATGGAATGGAATGGGATGGGATGGGATGGGAAGGGAAGGGAAGAGAAGAGAAGAGAAGAGAAGAGAAGAGAAGAGAAGAGAAGAGAAGAGAAGAGAAGAGAAGAGAAGAAAAGGGAAGAGAAGAGAAGGTTCTTTATTGGCCAAGTGTGATTGGATGCACAAGGAATTTGTCTAACACAGCATGGCATTTCCACCAACAGTCAACATGTGTCCAACAAGACAGAAGAAACATCAACCAAATTTTCACACTTACTCGGACACCCGGGGTTCCAGGAACACCAGGGGGGCCTTCTTTTCCTTGGACCCCATCTTGCCCTTTGTCTCCACGTTCCCCTTCTGGGCCTGGTTGTCCTTTGTCACCCTGAAAGAGAGACAAATGGGTAACACACTTTTCCTTTTGTTCAGGAAGAAGGATGACAGCCACTGTTTTTTCTCTTCCTCTGAATTCACCATGTTCTCTTCTACATGTGTGTAGAAATGTAAGGAGGATTCAAATGGCCAAAATAGAGAAGTCTGACATCCAGGGATGGGATTCAGTTGGTTCAGACCGGTTCAGGAGAACCAGATGTTAATTTTACATCTGGTTCACTGAACTGGTACTTACAAGGACTGGCTGGCCCCACCCCTCCCAGGAGTCTCCACGCAGCCCATTTTGGATGCCAGGTAAGTGCAGGATCCACGCGGAGGCTCTGGGAGGGTGAAAAACAGACTTCCTGGAAGTTCCAGGAGTCCAGAAACAGACCGTTTCCGGCCTCCAGAGCCCAGGGAGACCGTTTTCGCCCTCCCAGAAGCTTGAGGAAAAGCCTCAAGAGCCTGTGAAGGAAGAAAAACGGGCCTACCAGAAGAACCGGAAGTCTGAAAACGGCCCATTTCCGGCCTCCGGAAAGCTTCCAGAGCCCAGAGGAGGCCATTTTCGGCCTCCCGGAGGCTCAAGGAAAGCCTCTGGAGTCTGGGGAGGGCAAAAACACCCCCTCCTGTAATGCAGGAGGCTGAGTAGGCCCCGCCCACCATGGCCACACCCACCCAGCAACAGGGCAGAGAACTGGTTGCTAAAATTTCTGAATCCCACCCCTGGATTCATCCTACAGGAGAAGACCTTGGGGAAGTGAGAGTCAGAGAAACAGGATCAGGTTCTAAACCAATCAAAAGAAGGGAAGAAAAACAAGATACCTTGAGTCCATCTGGTCCCGCTAAGCCACTGTCTCCTTCAAGACCAGGTTCTCCCTTATAAGAAACATGGAAAGATCATTAGAACTTCTGTGTTGGTCAGATAGTTCCTTCTACCTTCCCAGAATTGCTATACACCCAAATTAATCTCCTTTGAATGAGCTTTATTTATTCCAGAGTGTAATGATGGCATTGGAAGACGCCATCATTCCCAACAAGGCTTGATCTCACCCCTTGACGTTCTCACCAGTGGAGAACTTCAAATGCACCATTAGCAAATCCCAATCTTTCATTTGGAACTGACTTCTGCTCAAAATTAATCTTCCTTCAAAGTCAAGGAAAAAAAGTCTAATGTTTCTTGAGCTGCCCACACAGATGAAATCAAATTTGGCAGAAGATGGGAGCTTACTCCAGAACAAATAGAAGAGAATCTACGTAGCTCATGGGTTGAGCTGTGGATGGAGTCCTTTGAGCTCTCTGAGCTTGGTGGTTTCCTCGCAGAAATTTCATGACCCAACTAGGTAGCAGCAGCAGCATCCCTGGGAGCAAATCCCACACTCACCAACAATGATAATGTTACCTAGTTGAGTAATGAAAACCACCAAGCTTAGAGAGCATCAAGAACTCCAGTTATTTCAGAACCATTATAAAATCCATATATCTTATTGGGACAATAAATGTCAACATGTCCATGCAGTTAGAGGAAGAGGGACATGGATAGAATAGAATATAGAATAACAGAATTGGAAGGGACCTTGGAGGTCTTCTAGTCTAACCCCCTGCCAACCCCCTACACCACTTCAGACAAATGGTTGTCCAATCTCTTCTTAAAAACTTCCAGTGTTGGAGCATTTACAACTTCTGAAGGCAAGTTGTTCCACTGATTGATTGTTCTCACTGTCAAGAAATTTTTTCTTAGTTCTAGGTTGGTTCTCTCCTTGGTTAGTTTCCACCCATTGCTTCTTTTCCTGCCCTCAGGTGCTTCGGAGAACAGGTTGACTCCCTCTTCTTTGTGGAAGCTCCTGAGATAGTGGAAGACTGCTATCATAGCATAGTTTTCTACTTACCCGTTGGCCAACCAATCCTTGCTCTCCAGGAATCCCCAGTGGACCAAAGTCGCCCTAAAAGAAGAGAAGAGCTTTTTAAAGTTAGCTTTCAAGACATGTTAAGAAGAGGGAGGAACATGTGTGAAGATTTGTTGTGGCCCGCTAGTGGCCAGCAGAGCTGGCAACAGATTCGGACAGTGAGGAGGTTGGGGAGGAATGTGGGTCAGTCCTGGAGTCTGCGGAACGCTCAGACAAGGCTCTGAGTCGGAGGCAGAGAGGAGGCCAAGGCCATCTGGTAGTTCTTTGCTGCCTCCGGAGACTCACGAGTTTGACATCAGAGAGGCAGAAGAACAGCGGGAGCCTGTTCCCAGTGTGCACATGTGCAGAGCTGCCAGAAGAGGAACAATTAAGAAAACAGGGTCAACTTGGGAGTAAGGCTTGGAGATGAATGTCCCCTCCCATAAGACATAAAAGAGAAGCGAATGGGACGTGAGCTTTTGCAGGAAGCAATTAGTTCATCTGGTCGGTAAAAGCGCTGGAAAAGCTCTGTTTGACTCTGTGCTAAGTTTGGCCTTGCCCTGCATGTGGCACTTAGTTCTCTGGCAGCGTTCCAAGGGAGATAAGGTGGGTGTTTGTAAACACTCCCCTGATAGACTGTTTGAGAAGCCTTTCAGACTAGGAATGACAATAATTCACAGCCATTTGAATTAAATAGGTTTGCTGGGACTAAGTCTGTGCTGTATGCTTTCTAAGGAAGCCTAGGTCAGAACAAGACCAATTGCCAAGAAGGATATCAGAAAGTCAGTTTTGGGGCATAGGAGGCGGGGCTTATAATACAAGGGGTAGAATCTATAAGACGATGTTCCAACATGTTCCAGATGCAAGTGATAGTCCAAAAAGGCAAATGAAAGTTTGCCAAGCATCAAAAAAACAACTTACACCCAAATCAAATCATACCATGCAGCGGTGGGTTTCAAAATTTTTTACTACCAGTTCTATGGGTGTGGCTTGGTGGGCATGGCAGGGGAAGGATACTGCAAAATCCCCATTTCCTCCCAATCAGCTGGGATTTGGGAGGCAGAGAATAGATGGGGGCAGGGCTTCTTAGGATTTTTACTACCGGTTCTCCGAACTACTCAAAATTTCTGCTACCGGTTCTCCAGAACTGGTCAGAACCTGCTGAAACCCACCTCCGATACCATCCTTCTTTCTGGATCTTCATTCTGAAAATTCCCCACTTCTTCTAGTTACGCTAAGAAAGAAGCTTAAACCCCACGACGCCATGTGATAAAAGCAAAGATGCAACCATTCGTATCGCAACAAATAAGCATCGAAGACTGGTTTGGAGGTTGCAACGAGACAAAAATCATCATTAAGTTAAATGCAGAAATACATAAAGCTCGTTCGGAGGAAATTCATTGGGCGTACGGCTATTCTGGGAAGGTAGAAGGAACCATCTGACCAAAAGTCTATGGAAATTGTCAGTCATCCAGATCACGGCTGTCCCAAAGATACTTTTTCAAGAGGCAGTTTTTCTTTTTTTTTTTTTCTCTGAAGACATTTCGCTTCCCAATTCAAGAAGAAGTTGAATTCCAAAGCACCTGAAGGCCAGACAAGGAATAATGGATGGAAACTGACCAAGGAAAGTTTTCCTTATTCTGGAAATAAGGATGAAGTTTCTGACCATAAGAACAATCAACCAATGGAACAGAAGTTGTGGGAGCTTCATCCTTGGAAGCTTTCAAGAAGAGACTGGATTGCCATATGTCAGAAATGGTATAGGGTTTCCTACTTGAGCAGGGGGTTGGACTAGATGACCTACAAGGTCCCTTCCAACTCTGTTAATCTGTAAAGGATATTGAGATTGTAGAAAGAGTGCAGGGAAGAGTAACCAAGATGATGAAGGGAATGGAGGCTAAAACATATGAAGAACGGTTGCAGGAACTGGGCATGGCTGGTCTAGTGAAGAGAAGGACCAGGGGAGATAGGATAGCATCCTCCAATATATGAATGGCTGCCAGAGAGAGGAGAGGGCGAAGCTATTTTCCAAAGCACCTGAAGGCCAGATAAGGATTAATGGATGGAAACTGACCAAGGAGAGATTCAACCTGGAAATAAGGATGAATTTTCTGACTGTGGGAACAATCAACCAATGGAACAGAAGTTGCCTTCAGAAGTTGTGGGAGCTTCATCCCTGGAAGCCTTCAAGAAGAGATTGGACTGCCATTGGTCAGAAGTGGTATAGGGTCTCCTGCTTGGGTTGGGGGGTTGGACTAGATGACCTACAAGGTCCCTTCCAACTCTTGTTAATCTGGGCTCAGGAAAAAAGTGACAGAACAGATGGACATAAACAAAGCTCCTTAGATGAGAAGCGCAAAGTCTTCAAAGAAAAACCAGAAAGTCCAGTTACCTCTTGGGAAAAAAAGCACCTTTGGGACATCTGACTAAAACATGAGTTTTGAACATCGTGGAAGTGGTAAAACTGGATTCTTTGCTTTAATGCTGTCTTTTAAGAAGACAGAACTCCGAAATGCAGTTCCTTGAAAGAGCAGCTTGTGAGCTGCTAACCATGAGCATACACCAGTTTTTTTAGAAGAAAGACTGAAGACCTCTCCTACAGATGAAAAATGCGCTTCCTGTTTGAAACATGAGCTTGCTCTCCAGGAGTCCGTCTGTTGGAGGAGGTGGAAAGCCAGGCAAATAAAGGGTTTTTTTAAAAAATTCCTGAGATGGTAAAAGGAGGAGGTGGATAAACATCATGGAGGACCAACAGAGATGAAAAGGAGAGATGGAGAGAAGGTCTGAAGGTCTGAAGACACAGTAGCTCCAGCAATGTCTCGGGAGGCTTTCCAAAGCAAACAGACCAGCTGGAGGAGAAAAGCACAAGAAGCTGGAAGGAAGCGGGATGGAATTGCTTGGAATGGAATGGAATGGAATGGAATGGAATGGAATGGAATGGAATCTCAAAACCTTGAACTGCAAGGTGTAATCTCTTTCCTCCCTTACCTCCCATCCATCCATCCATCCATCCATCCATCCATCCTTCTTTCCTCGCTCCCTCACTCCCTTTCTTTTCCTCCCTTCATTCCCACCCTCCCTCCCTTCTTCCTCCTTTCCTCCCTTCCTCCCTCCTTCCCTCCCTCCTTCCTCCTTTCCTTCCTTCCTCGCTCCTTCCCTATTTCTTCCTTCTCCTTTCCTTCCTTCCTCCCTCCCTCCTTCCTTCTCTCTTCCTTCCTTCCTCCTTTCCTTCCTTCCTCCCTCCTTCCCTCCTTTTCTTCCTTCCTCCCTCCCTCCTTCCCTCCCTCCCTCCCTCCCTTCCTTCCTTTCCATCCATGATTTATATATATCAAAAAACAATCAAATTCTTCGATCAGATCTTGGCTCAGAAATGAGCTGGAACCCCTTCTGTTGCCTTCATACTGCCATGACCTTGGTCAGGGGTGGGCAAATGTAGCTCTTTTACAACCTGTGGACTTCAACTCCCAGAATTCCTGAGACAGCCAAGCTGTCTGAGACAGCCAAGCTGGCTCAGGAATTCTGGGATTTGAAGTCCACAGGTTGTAAAAGAGCCACCCCTGACCTTGGTCATCAACCACAACACACCCAGCGTCAGCTGGCATAACAGAGGCAAGAGTCTTGGTCAGCTAAAGAGAAAGGAAGATCTTCTCCCTCCCTTACCTTCATGCCAGGTTCTCCCGGAAGCCCTCGCTGTCCTGCTGCACCAGGAGGTCCCTGGAAGAGGAAGAGGAAGGAAGAAAAATAAATAAATAAATAGAGAAGACCCAACCCAGAACATGCTGGAGAGAAGCAATGAGATTGCTTCTTTTTTCACCCAGAGAAAAAGAGCTGAATGGCAAATCGTTCATTTCCAGAATAACAAAGCTTTCAAGTCTTCTGCTCTTGCTATCAACCAGGGATAGGCTGCTGGGGATTTGCAGGGGTTCGGGAGAACCTCTAGCTAAGATTCTGTGCAGTTCGGAGAACCCCCAAATCCCACTCCTGGCTGGCCCCTCCCACCCTGCCCCACCCAGTTTTGGATGTAGGTAAGTGCAGGATACACATGGAGGCTCAGGGAGGGCGAAAAAACGGGTCTATCAAAAGTTTGGAAAGGCCAGAAATGGGCCTCCAGAGGGCCTCCGGAGTCTGAGGAGGCTGTTTTTGCCCTTCTGGAGGCTCCAGGAAAGCCTCCGGAGCCTGGGGAGGGCAAAAATATCTCCCCGGTCATTGTACAGGAGGCCGACTAGTACAATGGGCCACACCCACCCAGCAACCGGGTGAAGCCCACCACTGATATCAACCATCATCTGTCCTCCCTGACTTTCTAATACAGGGTGCATCTCAGAATTCAGTTTTTGGGGGGGATTCCCAAAAGCTGGGTGGATTCCGGAAAATTGTAGAAAAATGAGAGGGAGGTGGAAGTCATATCCTACCTTATGTCCAATTTCTCCTATAATTCCTGGTGGGCCTGGTGGGCCTTGGGGTCCCTGAAAAGATAGGCGCACAAAGTTAAGAACATACAAAGCCTTCTGCTGAACTGGACCAGGATCTTAAACGTACATGATGGATGAGCTGGTTGAGTGACGGACACAATTTGCGAGTTGGAGATTCAACATACACAGAATCATTTCTGACGGTCCCTCCAAAGTTTTCAATCAAATCGCAATTTCTGTTGATCGCAAGAACTACATTTCTTTCATTGCTTTTCATCAAATTAAATCAAATATAGGTGCTGGGTTCAAGAGAAGACCTCGTTTTGGCCAAAATGTTAAGGGAATGGACCAAGCAGAAAGAAATGCATCTTCTTCATAGAAGACCTCTTCTCGTCTTCAGAGAAGACCTCATTTTGGCCAAAATGTTAAGGGAATCTTCTGGTGTCTTCAGAGAAGACCTTCAGAGAAGACCTCATTTTGGCCAAAATGTTAAGGGAATCTTCTGGTGTCTTCAGAGAAGACCTTCAGAGAAGACCTCATTTTAGTCGAAATGTTAAGGGAATCTTCTGGCGTCTTCAGAGAAGACCTCATTTTGGCCAAAGTGTTAAGGGAATGGACCAAGTAGAAAGAAATGCATCTTCTTCACAGAAGACCTCTTCTCGTCTTCAGAGAAGACCTCATTTTAAGGGTTAAATTTTAAATTTTTTAGATTTTATTTTGTATTGTGGCTTGTGTTTTTATTATTGTGAGCCGCCCTGAGTCCATTGGGAGATAGGGCGGCATATAAGCCAAATAAAATAAATAAATAAATAAATTTTGGTCAAAATGTTAAGGGAATGGACCAAGCAGAAAGAGATGCAACAATGCTGGGGCTCCTTTGAAGAAGACATCTCACGTTCTTCTACATGGCTGCTCAGAAAGGAATAATCAAGAGTGGGGTTGAAGAGTGGACAGGAGTGGAGAGAAAAAGTAGAGGTCCATTTGTGGTACTTGCCAAGTCTCCAGGAGGTCCTTTTGCTCCTTGGGGTCCAGAAGATCCTTGGATGCCCTGCAATGAAACAAGCCAATGGAAGAGACCAAGCTCTAAACGAGATACAACTTCACTCATAAATTTAATTGCCTTTCAATTTTTCCGCTCCTCCAAATGAAGTAATTCAGCTTTATAAGTGAACAGAAGGCAGATTTTTTGGTAGAGCCTTGGTAGTACAGTGGTCTAAGGCACCCTGTTATTAAGCTGGTTATTAAGACCAGCTGCCTGCAATTACTGCAGGTTCGAATCTCGCCAAGGCTCAAGGTTGACTCAGCCTTCCATCCTTTCTAAGGTGGGTAAATTGAGGACCCAGTTTGTGGGGGCAATAAGCTGACTTTGTATAAATATACAAAAGGATGAAGGCTATTGCTTAATGCATTGTAAGCCGCCCTGAGTCTCCAGAGAAGGGTGGCATATAAATCAAAATTAAAATAAAAAAAAATAAAAAGATTTTTTAAAAATGATGATGATGATGATGATGATGATGATGATGATGATGAATGATTTTTCAAGCCACCACTATTAATTACAAATAATGCATGAAAGTTAATTATATCATCGGGGAAATTTGCTTTCGAAATCTTTTTTGCGCATCAAGCAAAACTGATGTGGGGAAAGGGCACCGAACTTAATGAGAACTTTCAAATATAAAAATCTAAAAAATCCAAAGTGATACAGAAGTGGAAGAAGCTCCTCAGTGACATTGAAAATCAGAAATCAAGACCCAAGGGAGGGAGGGAGGGAGGGGAGGGAAGGGAAAGGAAGGGAAGGGAAGGGAAGGGAAGGGAAGGAAGGAAGGAAGGAAGGAAGGAAGGAAGGAAGGAAGGAAGGAAGGAAGGAAGGAAGGAAGGAAGGAAGGAAGAAACAAAGAAAGAAGAGGAGGAGGAGGAGGAGGAGAAAATTGAAGAGGAGGAGGAAGAAGAAGAGGAGGAGGAGGAGGAGGAGGAAATTGAGGAGGACGAAGAAGAGGAAGAGGAAGAGGAAGAGGAGAAGGAGGGGAGAAAATTTAAGAGGAGGAGGAGGAGGAGGAAGGAGGAGGAGGAGGAAGAAGAAGAAGAGGAAGAGGAGGAGGAGGAAGAGGAAGAAGAAGAAGAAGAAGAGGAGGAGGAGGAGGAGGAGGAGGAGGAGGAGGAGGAGGAGGAGGAGGAGGAGGAGGAGAAAAATTAAAGGAAGGGGAAAAAAACCCTCCCTAATCCAACTTTACTAGCCTGGATCAAAGTCCATAGTTGGTGGAAATAATCTCATACAGATTCTCTCCATTACTGTCTCTGATAACCTGTTAATTCTTCTTGTTATGAGGCAAGACGAAGGATGGACTTACAGGGAAGCCATGAGATCCGGTCTCTCCCATTTCGCCGATCTTTCCCTACAAACACAAAGACTTGAATTCAGGTGGAAGATCAGAGTCGAGTCTTGCCAAGATACCATAAACATCTCAAACACTTTTAGATCCCTTCAAAAATACTGAACGTACCTCTTGACCGTCCAATCCTGGTTTACCTGGATGACCTGGGAGGCCCTGTTAATAAGATCATAACAAAACGGAGAGGGTTTTTTTAAAAAGAAAATGCAAGAAAGGTTCATTTTTGAGGAATGATTGAATCTGTGCACTTCCATAACTGTCTGGTTTGGTTCTGCAACCCAACAAGATGGACACAGACTTCAGAGGATAATTAGAACTGCAGAAAAAACAGTTGCTACCAACCTGCCTTCCATGGAGGACCTGTCTACTGCACGAGTCAAAAAGAGGGCTGTGAAAATATCTACAGACCCCTCGCATCCTGGACATAAACTGGTCCAACTCCTACCCTCAAAATGACGCTATAGGGGCACTGCACACCAGAACAACTAGACACAAGGACAGGTTATTCCCAAACGCCATCACTCTGCTAAACAGCTAAAAGGCTGTGCTACTATTAATCTTCTCATCGTTCCTATCACCCATCTCTTCTCACTTATGACTGTATGACTGTAACTTGTTGCTGTATCCTTACAATTTATATTGATTGTTTCCTAGTATGATTCAATTGCTTATTTGTACCCTATGACTAACATTAAGTGTTGTACCTTATATTCTTGATGAACGTATCTTTTCTTTTAGGTACACCGAGAGCGTGTGCACCAAAGACAAATTCCTTGTGTGTCCAATCACACTTGGCCAATAAAAAATTCTATTCTTTTCTATTCTATTCTATTCTATTCTATTCTATTCTATTCTATTCTATTCTATTCTACTCTACTCTACTCTACTCTACTCTACTCTACTCCACTCCACTCCACTCCACTCCACTCCACTCCACTCCACTCCACTCCACTCATTATTCTATTCTATTCTATTCTATTCTATTCTATTCTATTCTATTCTATTCTATTCTATTCTATTCTATGCTTACCATTTATACTGTTTCCTAGTATGATTTGATTGCTTATTTGAACCCTATGACTATCGTTAAGTGTTGTATTTTATGATTCTTGACAAATGTATCTTGCCTTTTTATGTATACTGAGATCATATGCACCAAAGACCAATTCCTTGTGAGTCAAATCCCACTTGGCCAATAAAAAATTCTATTCTATACTACTCTATTTTCTTCCCTTTTCCCATCTGGCCATTCTCCCGAAGAGCAGAGAGAAAATCCACTCTATTTAAGGCGATGGGGAAAAAAGGACACGTGGTGGAATTCTCCCAGTTGACCAAAGTCTAAAGTATAAATTTAGTATCCAGAGCTCTCTTTCTTGCCTTGCCTTCTTGCAAATTTTTTTAAAAAATCTTGCATGCAACAAACTAGAACGTCATGGAGATGAGTTTTGGGCCAGTTTTCTCCCTAACGGACCATGTAGAGAAATGGGAAGCTATTTTGAGAACATGGGTTAGTCTGTGCTCAGTCTGTGCGGAAGGAAATACTAAATCTCAGCCTATGTGTTTGGCAAGGAAGAAAGACTTCCTAACTCTCTATGCTCTGTAGAAGTATCGGGAATGTTATTCCTGTCTCGTGGAGCTTTGTAGCACATTGATTCTGAGATCTATCATTGGAGGCTTTCAAAAATAGACTGTACAACCTTTTGACCAAGATAGTATAAGGCAGTGATGGCTAACCTTTTTGCCGTCGTGTGCCAAAAGTG
The DNA here is from genome assembly GCA_022577455.1 of Arizona elegans. Taxonomy (NCBI): domain Eukaryota; kingdom Metazoa; phylum Chordata; class Lepidosauria; order Squamata; family Colubridae; genus Arizona; species Arizona elegans. The sequence continues at coordinate 1,677,092 of JAKOOJ010000031.1, forward strand.
GGGGGACTGCGGGGGGGGGGGGAGTCATGTATGCATGTGCCTCCAGTGAGGGAGCTCCCACAACTTCTGAAGGCAAGCTCTTCTCTTGGTTGATTGTTCTCACTGTCTGAAAAGTTCTCCTTGTTTCTAGGTTGCTTCTTTCTTTGATTGGTTTCCATCCATTGTTCCTTGTCTGGCCTTCTGGTCTATGGAAAATAGCTTGACCCCCCTCCTTTCTGTGGCAGCCCCTCAAATATTGGAAGACTGCTAGACTAGCCAACTGTTCTTGCAACTGTACTTAGTAATAGAATCAAATCATCGGACACGGAACAACAGGAGTAGCAAAGACATTCAATGTTGACACTTCCTGTGCGTGATTTCTGTAGCCTGGCACAGAACCATGGCAAAGGTCCAGTCTATGCCTTCCAGCAGTTCAAGGGGCCAACTGTGGCACGTGTCCAAGAATGACTCTGCATTTTTGATTGGAGGAAGGGGGAAATGACTCACCTTCGGTCCTTGGGGCCCCGCTTCACCTGGTGTTCCATCAGGACCTCGAGCACCCTTGGAGAAGTGGAAAAAAAACACACCCAGGTCACAAATATAAACACACCTTTACATGCTACCCTGTTTCCCCCAAAATAAGACAACCCCTGATAATAAGCCCAATCGGACTTTTGAGGGCATGGCAATAAGGCCAAGCGCTTATTTCAGGGTTCAAAAAAATATAAGACAGGGTCTTATTTTCGGGGAAACATGGTGTCTATCATATCTATCTATCTATCTATCTATCTATCTATCTATCTATCTATCTATCTACCCTGTTTTCCCCAAAATAAGACCTCCCCTGATAATAAGCCCAATCAGTCTTTTGAGTGCATGGCAATAAGGCCAAGCACTTATTTCAGGGTTCAAAAAAATATAAGACAGGGTCTTATTTTCGGGGAAACATGGTGTCTATCATATCTATCTATCTATCTATCTATCTATCTATCTATCTATCTATCTACCCTGTTTCCCCCAAAATAAGACATCCCCTGATAATAAGCCCAATCAGTCTTTTGAGTGCATGGCAATAAGGCCAAGCACTTATTTCAGGGTTCAAAAAAATATAAGACAGGGTCTTATTTTCGGGGAAACATGGTGTCTATCATATCTATCTATCTATCTATCTATCTATCTATCTATCTATCTATCTACCCTGTTTTCCCCAAAATAAGACATCCCCTGATAATAAGCCCAATCGGTCTTTTGAGTGCATGGCAATAAGGCCAAGCGCTTATTTCAGGGTTCAAAAAAATATAAGACAGGGTCTTATTTTCGGGGAAACATGGTGTCTATCATATCTATCTATCTATCTATCTATCTATCTATCTATCTATCTATCTATCTATCTATCTATCTACCCTGTTTTCCCCAAAATAAGACATCCCCTGATAATAAGCCCAATCAGTCTTTTGAGTGCATGGCAATAAGGCCAAGCACTTATTTCAGGGTTCAAAAAAATATAAGACAAGGTCTTATTTTTGGGGAAACATGGTTGAAAAAAAAAGAAGATCAAAGGGGTTTAACCAGTGGTGGGATTCAAATAATTTAACAACAGGTTCGCCCAAGGTCAGATTGGCTGTTGTGGGAGGCGTGGCCCTCCAGCTCCGCCACACATTTGGGATGAGCCTCCCGCAACGGCCAACCTAACCCTGGGTGAACTGGTTGTTAAATTACTTCCAGCGCCAGACAGGGGGTGGAAGGGAAGCACCCGGGCTACCGCTGCCTTTCATTGGGGCACGTGGAAGGAGACAGGGCTCCTCTTGCCGTCTCTTTTCCCCTCCTCGCCGGGCATGGCAGGGCTTCCTGTCCCTCACTTCAACCGGTTTACCGAACTCCAGAAAAGTTTAGCTACTGGTTCTACCGAACTGGTGCGAACTGGCTGAATCCCACCACTGGGTTTAACTATAGGTACCTCTCTGATGCTAGAAATCTAATCCAGGTTGTTAATAAACCATGTTAATGTATACATTCATTTGCCTGTGGTGCAATCACTCTTCAGCATCACTCGTGGGAAGAAGGGAGGGTTTCACCTCCTGTTCTGACCTAGGCTTCACAAAATCACGAAACAGACTCCTTATCCCGACAAAACCCGTTTTTATTTGGCTAATGTGAATTCCTAGCATTCACCTCCAGCAAAGTCCCGGCAAACAGTCTTTCAAGGGTGAATTGCAACCACAGACCTTATCAGTCCTGGGATAATTGCCAGGCCGAAAGCTTCCAAGTGCAACCCTGCACAAGGAAATACTTGGCAAGGAGTCTCTGTGAGGCACCAACTCAGATAAGCAAATCTTCCCACTAATAAACGAACGAATTGTCTCCTGCAAACACCACTCCCCTTCCGCTCCTATTTATTCCCTATGGGAGGGGCCATTCAGTGTCCACTTGTGCCTTTACTCCCGAGTTGACCCCTGTTCCTTAATTGTTTCCTTCTCCTGACAGTTCTGTGCATGTGCACATTTATTTATTTATTTATTTATTTGTTTGTTTGTTTGTTTATTTATTTATTTATTTATTTATTTATTTATTTATTTATTTATTTATTTTTCATATTTGTATACCGCCCTACTCCCGAAGGACTTAGGGCGGTGAACAGCCAAAAATAAAATACAAAGACATATAAAAGTTAAAAACTATTAAAAAACATTTGGAACAGGCTCCAGCTGTCCTTCTGTCCCACTTATCTCCGACTCCGAAGGTAACTGATAACTGTCAGACAGTCTGGCCCCATCTCTGCCTCTGACACGGAGCCTTCCCCAGACTCTAGGACTGGCCCATGTTCCTCCTCAACCTCCTCACTGTCTGAGTCTGCCTCCAGCTCCACTGGCCGCTGGCAGGACACAACACCTCTTTTCCCATATTTTAACCCACCTATTTTATATTGGCAATCTCTGTCACTGAATTTGGGGACCACGTTTCAAAGGCACCTGCAGTCCCCATTTTTCCTTCTATGTATTTGTTTAGTATCCCACTTCTATCCTGTGCTTCCATGTTGGAAGTTGAAGGTTCCCTTCTTGTCTATGTGAGGTGTGTGAGAGAAACAGTCTATCATCCTGGTCAAGAAGGGCTTTGAATCCAGACACCCAGAAGTCTGAGTGTTTAGCTATGATGCTGTCCAAAGAAAAGGAAATGTAGACATATCAGTCCTTATTGTTTGAAGAACTTCTCCCATGGAACGTTTCTGAGGCAGGATCTTCTTCCCACAATGGAGAAGGCATCTCAGCAAGCTTTTAGAACCTGGCAAACTATTAATGCACAGATTGGTCAGGAGCGAAGGAGGAAACAGAACCAAGTTTCATAGACCAGCTTCAAGTTTGGAGTCAAACCATGATCTGAACATCAATGTGTGACCCAATTTGCTGAAGGGTGGGAGAGTGACATGGTTTAGGACATGGGAGAAGAAAACCAGTCTGCTAAAACAAGCAAAACCCTGACTCGCAGCTTCATTTTGATGGACAGAAGCCTACTGCCTCTCATCTTGTCATTTCTTTTTGATTTCCTCCTTGATATACAGTAGTTCTTCCATTCACTCAAGAACTCAACTGCAGAAATGTCAAATAAGTAAAATGATAAGCAAAAGATCTCTTAATTCAAGGAAAAGTTGAAGATATAGAAGAAGAGATGGCCTGGAGCAAGGGATGGTGGTGGTTTTTATTACAGCAAGAAAGGGTCACCATTAGATGACCAGAAGGACCAGGTTGGGGACAAATCCACCAGGAGAAGTTCTATCACTGTGGTCACCAAGAGATGGCCCTCATCTGATGGCGTGTGGATCGATCAATCAGGAATCAACCCATCCAGAAGTGGAAATAGATGCCTTGTAGGTGGACTTCAACTCTTGGTCAGCAACCTGCGGCTCTGGAGTCGCATGCGGCTCTTTCGCTCCTCTGCTGTGGCTCCCTGTCACTCAAAATATGTGTCACAACCGCCAATATGTGACACCCGCCGACATGTGATTTATTGAGCTTTTCAACGCCCGGGAGGCCAACCATGGATAAATCCAAGAAAGGAAAAGTTTCAGAAGAAAACAGAACATTTAATTCAACTACATATGCTAGTTTTATAGCCGCTCAAGAAATAGTCAGTCACGGGAAGGGTTTTGTGGCTCCTGGTGTTTTATTTTCTGTGGGAAATGGGTCCAAATGGCTCTTGGAGTGTTTAAGGTTGCAGAACCCTATTCTAGAAGTCACACCAAATGGCGTTTTCACACTGTCTTCTCCATGCTCCCAAAGGCACAAAGTAACAAGAAGAAGCTCTCCAGATTCCAAGAGTGTCTTCTGCTTATCTGATTTTTGTCACTTTTGACAGATTTCGTATGCTGCCAGAGGAGGAACCCAGGTTTCTATCCAGCAAGGGAACCTGATCCGGCAAGAACTGGGCAACATTTTCCAAGCAAATGGATTGAATTGCGCCAAGGCCACACCGTGTAAAGCAAAGATCCCGTGTTGAAGGATGCACAATCTTCCACATGTGGTGAGCATTAATCGGGGAGGGGGGGGATTAAAATCATTGCACCAAAAAAGGAAAATCAGGGGCTCATTACGAACGACAACTTGCAAAGGACTGAACGAACAAACATCCCTCCCTGGTGGAAACATGCAAGAAATAGGATGCAGACCCAACGAGAAGCGAGTTCTATCTTTGTCACGGGAGAGAGAAGAATCGTTTTAAAAGTCTGTTTTTAGTTTGGGGTTTGGGTGTTTCCCCCCCACACACACACACACACCGCCCCCCAGAAGTTGACATGGAGTTCTTTTCCATCCCGACACTATAATTGCTAAATTTGAGACCCTCATAAATCACACTGGGGCTTCTGAATCAGAACCAGCATCTGAGTCATTCCCTTGCCTTCGAAAGGGCTCTGAAACAGCACAACGTGAGATCAATTGTGACAGCGGAGAAAGGAAATGAGAAGTGGGAGAGGGAGAAGGAAGAGAGAGAGGAGAGAAGAGAGAGAAGAGAGGGAGAGAGAGAAGAAAGAGAGAGAGAGGAGGGAGGAGGGAGAGGGGGAAAGAGAAGAAAGAGAGAGAGGAGAAGAGAGAGAGGAGAAGAGAGAGGAGAGAGGAGAAAGAGAGGAGAGAGAGACGAGGGAAGAGGGGAGAGAGAGGAGAGAGGAGAAAGAGAAGAGGGAAGAAAGAAAGGAGAGGAGAGAGAGGAGAGAGGGGAGAGAAGAGAGAGAGAAGAGAGAGAAGAGAGAGAAGAGAAGAGAGAGGAGAGAGAAGAAAGAGAGAGAGGAGAGAGAGGAGAAAGAGAGGAGAAAGGGAAGAGGGAAGAGAGAGAGAGAAGAGAGGGGAGAGAAGAGAGACAGAGAGAAAGAGGGTGGAGGGAAAGAGGGAAAGGAACTGCTTTCCATTCTGCCTTGAATTATGTTTTTGGATAGAAGATCAGACGCAGAGGGCAGGCAGAGAGTGGCAGGCATCTAAAATTATAGCCAGGGGCTCCTTTCCTCAGAGACTGAACAAAACCAAAATGAGGAGGGGGGGAGGAGAGAAATGTCAATAAAATTAAGGACTTGTTCTAATGAGATAATTACAAAAGGGTGGGACCAAGAGAGTTGTTTGGGTATCCATTGGGGGAAAAAACCAAAATCTATGCAATGCTTTTCTCTTCCAGTGACAGTTAAGTAGAAATTCAAGAGCAGAATAGGTTGGAATGATCTCAAGCTGACTGGTTCCGGCTCGCCTCCCGCCATCTTAGTTACCCAGAATGCCCAGAAGAACACAGCAGGGACTTGTGGGAAATGTTGAGGGTGACTTCAAAGGAGGAGAACTTTCAATTTTTGCATATTACCCTGAAGTTCCTGAAAAAGGATGGGGATTGGGGATCAAAATTTGGCTGTTTTTCGCTGACATGGAAAGCCATAAAATAAATCTTTCATGTTCTGTGGACAATCCACCAATCTAAGAAACTCTCATGGCAGAAGAAAGAACAGGAATGTGAATAGAATAGAATAGAATAGAATAGAATAGAATAGAATAGAATGGAATGGAATGGAATGGAATGGAATGGAATGGAATGGAATGGAATGGAATGGAATGGCATAGAATAGAATAGAATAGAATAGAATAGAATAGAATAGAATAGAATAGAATAGAATAGAATAGAATAGAATAGAATAGAATAGAATGTGGAGTGGAATGGAATGGAATAGAATAGAATAGAATAGAATAGAATAGAATAGAATAGAATAGAATAGAATAGAATAGAATAGAATAGAATAGAATAGAATTATTTACTGGCCAAGTGTGATTAGACACAAAAGGTATTTGTCTTCAGTGCATAAGCTCTCAGTGTACATATAACAATAGTGATAAGCAACAAAGTTATAGTTTGTTATAGGCATAGGTAATAAAAGAGGTATAGATAAAGGTAAAGGTTCCCCTCGCACGTACGTACAAACGGAGATGAGCACCTTTGAAACGGTGCTCATCTCCGTTTCAAAGCCGAAGAGCCAGCGCTGTCCAAAGACGTCTCCGTGGTCATGTGGCCGGCATGACTCAACGCCAAAGGAGCACAGAACGCTGTTCCCTTCCCACCAAAGGTGGTCCCTATTTTTCAACTTGTATTTTTTTTACCTGCTTTCGAATTGCTAAGATTGGCAGAAGCTGGGACAAGTCACGGGAGCTCACCCCGTTACGCGGCGCTAGGGATTCGAACTGCTGAACTGCCAAACTTTCAAGCGACAAGCTCAGCATCTTAGCCACTGAGCCACCGCGTCCATATTATTAAAAGAGGTATAGGAGATAGATAATAGGGAAGAGGAGAATAATGATGGTAATACTGCCTTTTTAGATAGTGTTGTAGGAATTGGTTGTTTAGCAGAGTGTGAGGAGGGGAAAACTGTCCTTGTGTCTAGTTGTTCTGACATGCAGTGCCTATAGCATCATTTGGAGGGGAGAAGTTGAAACAGTTTATCTTCATCCCTCGTCCCCAAAAACAGCAGAGAATGTCTCAGTGAGACGCAAGCAGATGTTTGGTGAGGTCTCCTGTAAATGCTCAGCAGATGCAAGTTCTTAAAACAATCCACTCAAAATCAAGAATGAATGTGGAATGAAAGCCAACCAGGAGCTCTCCACAGGCCAGGAAGAGCGAGCCGTCCAGAGGAACTCCAAAATTGAAAAAGAAGCCTCCAGTTTCTGATGAGGACTTCAGATGATGGAGGAAAACTTCCAATTCTTTCCTTCCAAATTATTATTGTTGTTATTATTGCGGTCGTTCAGTCACTAAATCATGCCTCACACTTCACAACCATATCATGCAAGGCCCTCCTGTCCTCCACCATCTCCCAGATTTTGCCAAAATTCACGTTCATTGCGTCGATGATGACCCTATCTAACCATCTCGTCCTCTGCCTTCTCCTTCTCCATTTTTGCCTTCTGCCTTTCCCACCACCAGGGTCTTCTCCAGTGAGTCCTCTCTTCTCATTTGGTGGCCAAAGTGTTTGAGCTTCAGCTTCAGGATCTGTCCTTCCAAAGAACAGTTAAGGTTGACTTCCTTCAGGATTGACTGATCGGGTCTCTTCTCAGTCCAAGAGACACTCGAGAGACTTTTCCAACACCACAATTGGAAAGCATCAATTCTTCAGCGCTCAGTCTCCCTTGTGGTCTTAATTCCTCAAAATAATAGGTCATTAATTGAAGCCCATGTAAAGACTGTGGTATCTGGAGTTTGGCCGTAAGCGAGTTGCCTGGCCTCCATTCAGATTCTCAAAGGCCTTCACTGAATTGTGAAGGTCTTCAAAATTCTTGGTCTGCTGTCGACTGCAGCAGAGCTGAGGATCCGGGATGCCGAATGCTGCGTTTGTTTCGAATCCAGCTTTTTCTCCTGCTCCAAAGGAGACACACACACACACACACACACACACACACCGCTGGGCCTGATTTCCACCTTAGGAAAACCAACTTTCCAAAAGAACTTTTGGGCTGAGGGCAAGCTGGGAAACGTTGCCCACCGGCGCCAGGCTTCGGGCCCTGGAGTGTTTCATCCCAAGATCTCCTGGAAGGGAAGCCAAGCACGGGAGCTGAACGCAGTGGGGGAATTTTTGGCAGAAACGTTGCCGGGAAAAAACCGCAGTTGCTGCTGGAAATACAGATTTGGCACTGCGGGGGAAAAAAAAATATGAAAAAGGGAAGGGGAAAAGAGAGAGCAAGCAGGAGCCAAAGAGGAGTTTCCTTCTGGGTCTGTTACCTCTTTGTAGTGCAAAAATACTGGAGATTTAAGCGTCATTGACAGAGATGATTTTTGGCTCCGGAAGATTTGGAGAAGAATATTTTTTTTCCATGAGTCCCTTCTGGACGAGATCTGGGTTCCTCTCCGTCACTCGTTCCTCCAAAATAGCTATTCCTGCCACAGGGAGTAGGAGAGGAAAACCCCCAACTAACTCAATGCTCGGTTAGTAAGAAGAAAGAATTGGGCAGCACCCTTTCCTAAAATAATAACCAAGAAATAAGACAACTGGTTGGGCAAATGACCCATCCATCCATCAATAACTTGTCCAGCTTCTGGTTGGCTATTGCCGAATCTCATCCAACCAATCCCTTTTTAACTAGCTTGGGAGGAAGGGTGTTTTAAGCCCAACCAATGGCCGTTGGCCTCTAATCCTAAAAAAATAACTACTGGCCCAACTAACGCTTGTTTCGCTCTGGCCCAAACAACGTTTCTTCTTTAACGAGCTACCTCCCGGAATACGGCTGATTCCGGATCCCCGCACTTTCCGTAAGGCCCTGAAGACGTTTTTATTTCAGCAAGCCGGCCTGGCCTGAATAGGTTTTATGGGTTAGCTTTTATTTATTTATTTATTTTATTTTATTTTTTAAATTTTTATACCGCCCCCTCTCCCAAAGGACTCGGGGCGGTGAACAGCCAGAATTAAAAACACACATTACAAATAGTAAAATACATTAAAACAGAATTAAATTATCTTGGGCTTCTCCAATTTAAAACCCCGTTACCCATAAAATTCACCCAATTAAAAATTTTTTAACCCAGCCCGGCTTGCTGAAATAAAAAAGTCTTCAGGGCCCAGCGGAAGGTACGGAGGTCCGGGATTAGTTGTATCCCTGGGGGTAGCTCATTCCAGAGGGCAGGTGCCCCCACAGAGAAGGCTCTTCCCCGGGGGGTCGCCAGCTGACATTGCCTGACAGATGGCACCCTGAGGAGACCCTCTCTGTGGGAGCGTGTTGGCCAGTGGGAGGTTATCGGAGGCAGAAGGTGGTCTCGTAAATAACTGGGTCCTAAGCCATTAATTGTATAGCTTGGGGTTTTAAATTGGGAGGCCGATTAATTTAATTTATTTTTAGTTATCTTAACTTTTATATTGTATGTTATTTTAATTTTCGGCTGTTCACCGCCCTGAGTCCCTTCGGGGAGAAGGGCGGGATATAAATTCAATAAATAATAAAATAATAAATAAATAAACATGTCTTAGATTCGTGTTTAATGAAATATGGAGCCTTCTACCAGGAGGGTGAAGTTCAAACAAGTTTTGCTTCGGCCTTCATCTAGAAGGCCGAAGCAAAACATGAAAAGATCTGCAACAACAGAAGCAACTTCTGCAGCTGGGAAAAAAAAAATCATGATTTTATCCCTTTAATCCCAGATCTCCATGCTTTTTCCCGTGCCCTCAAAACCTTTCTATTTCATCAAGCTGGACTGGCGTTAACCCCCCCCCCCCCTTTTAGATATTTTTAATTGTAAATGGATTTTAGTCAGGAGGTTTTAAATTTTGGGCCAACATTTGTTTAATTCTTTTAAAATTTAAAATTTTGTATTGGGGTGGTTTTTTATTCTAGGCTGTGCACCGCCCTGAGTCCAGCAAGAGAAGGGCGGTATAAAAATTTAATAAAATAAACAAATAAATAATGGATTTTACTGAGGGTCATTTGAAGTTGCAGTTGTCACCAACTACTCGGGCTTGGAAAAATGAAGGAGAGGTAGAACGAAGAGTTCAGAGCTACAGAGAAGGGTCAAAGCTGTGCAGTATGTCTAAATTTCATTGGTGGTTGCTTAATCAACGATCCCAGAAATTGGTTGTGTGGGCTCTTAAGCATCAAGAGGTTCCTAAATTCATTTTACAATTCTAGTAGAGAAGGCATCGTGAAGAGGAAGTTGATGCTTACTATCTGCTTGTAGGGTAGAACGGGTACTCTTCGTGCCTGGTTTTCAGGCTAGCCTAAATATAAGCAGTTTCAGAACAGGATATTTAAGGCAGGGTCCCCAAATCCCGAGCTGTGGCCTATTCGGAACCAGGCCGCACGAGAGGTGGCCTGGTGTGTGTCAAGCAAGGAAGGAGGTTGGGGAAAAACTTGGGCCAGTTCTGGAGCCTGGGGAAGGCTCTGATGGATGCTCAGCCTCAGACACAGAGACAGAGCCAGGGCCGTCAGGCATTTCCCAGCCAGAGAGGCAGCTGCCTTTGGAGTCAGAGATGAGTGTGGAGGAGGAGGAACAGCTGGGGCCTGTTCCAGATGTGTGTATCCGCAGAGCAGATAGGTGAACAATGGAGGACAATGAGTCAACTCGGGAAGCAGCACAAACGTGGACGCTGACTGGCCCTTCCCCGGCTGGGGAATAAATAGGAGGAAAAGGGAAGGGTTTGGCTGTTGCAGAAGACAACCGTTCGCATTTCTGGAAAGTTTGCTCCTTGCGTGTTTCCTGCGACAAAGGCTGCCTTGCCAGAACTGAGGTTTGTCTATTTCTCTGTTTGAACTGATTTAATTTGCAGCCTTCCTTGCAGGCTGGGAACTCAGGGCCTTGCATTTATCATAACGAGCTGATAAGGACTATGGTTTCAGTTAACTCCTTGCCTGGACTTTCTGTTGGTGAATGCAGTGAATTCCCAAGGTGTAAATAAACAGGGGGGGGGAGGTTTCTTTGCGGGGAGTCTGTTTCTTGCTTCTGCAAAGGTTGAGTCAGAACATATCCTGCCACTCGCATGGCCCATTTCCCATCTTCCCCACCACAATCTGGCCGCCAAGCCACCAGCTTCCCATGTTCCAAAAGTGGAGTGGTGAGAGGAGAGGCTGATGGGACGAGCGCACCATGCTCAGCTTCGCTGACTCACAGAGGCTGCCTGTGCAGGACATCTGATCTACTTTGGGGCATTGGGCAGTCTCAGTGAGTCTGAAGGAGCAGGAGCAGCCGCAAAGGTTAGGGCCTCTTTTCCTCATTTTTCTAAAAAAAAAAAATAATCACCCAAACCTTGCTCCATATCTCGCCATTATGATGGCGGACTTTGGATGATGGTTAAACAGTTCTGTTTCAAACCCTAAAGGATTCCTTTTGCTCTAAATTCTATAGAAAATATAGTAAATTTCACTTACCCGCCGGCCTTTCGGTCCTCTTATCCCCGGGGAGCCGCGAAATCCTGGGGACCCCTTGAAAATGATGAAATAACACGCTCAGATAATTTAGGACTCACCATCAGGCCTTGTGAGATGGAGTTTTGCAGGTGAGGTTCATCCGAGGTAACCTCTGCTTAGCAGAGTCAAAAGAAACTGAACAAACCTTTAGGGAAATATGTTGGGCATTTTCCTTAATCAACTTCCCCCCCCCCCAAAAAAAATTGGTAAGTGTTTACTTTTGTGGGAAGAAAAACCCAGCCTGGTTCCAAGCTGGGAAAAAAAGCACTGGAAATAAAATGGAGGCTGACTGACTGCAAGGAAAGAAAGTTTATTTGGTTTCCAGAAACTTCAATGACAGCAGCAAATGTTTCCTTGACAGCTGACAAAATGGCTGAGTGAGTGGATGGATCTTTATGGGTTTCTGGGGTTTTGCGTTTGAGATGCTCCAGGAGGGTTGTGCAATGAAGTGAGCCTTGTGACTTTTGCTATTTCAATGGTGGTGGGATAATCCTATTATGTCCTAAAGGTCATGTTCTGTCCTTAGAATTTGGGTGAGGGAATGCAAATTCTTAATCCCCTCAGCTATGGGAGCTGTGGCGGAAGGCATTTTGTTTATGAATAGATTGGCCCTGTCTTTCTTATTAATAGGTGCAAAATATCCATCTCTAAAGACTTGAGGCTTCTGCTTGAGGCTGTTAAGAAAGACTGGAGCATTTCTCATTTGGGGAAATATAATATTCTACCGCTTTTAATATTACTCCCAGAAATACTTCATTCTCTTGTGCGGGGGAGGAAGGGCTTCCCAGACTTTTATATGGCTTGATGGCAATAATTCATAAGCCGAGTTTGCTCCAAATTATACCGGGCAGAATTTTCTTTCTTCATTTGAACAAAATTCACAAGTATCAAAAACAGAATAACAGACTTGTAAGGGACCTTGGAGATCTTCTAGTCCAACCCCCTGCTTAAGCAGGAAACCCAACACCACTTCAGACAAATGATTATCCAACATCTTCTTAAAAACTTCCAGTGTTGGAGCATTCACAACTTCTGGAGGCAGGTTGTTCCACTGATTAGTTGTTCTAACTGTCAGAAAATTTCTCCTTAGTTCTAGGTTGCTTCTTTCCTTGAGTAGTTTCCATTCATTGCTTCTTCTTCTACCCTCAGATGCTTTGGAGAATAGCTTGACTCCCTCTTCTTTGTGGCAACCTCTCAAATATTGGAACACTGCTATCATATCTCCCCAGTCCTTCTTTCCATTAAACTAGACATACCCAGTTCCTGCAACCGTTCTTCATATGTTTCCGCCTCCAGTCCCCTAATCCTCTTTGTTGCTCTTCTCTGTGCTCCTTCTAGAGTCTCCACATCTTTTTTACATCGTGGCGACCAAAACTGGAAGCAGTATTCCAAGTATGGCCTTACCAAGGCATTATAAAGTGGCATTAACACTTCACGTAATCTTGATTCTATACCACTGATTATGCAGCCTAGAACTGTGCTGGCTTTTTTGGCAGCTGCTGCACACGGCTGGCTCCTATTTAAGCAATTGTCCACTAGGACTCCAAGATCCCTCCCACAGTCACCACTATTGAGCAAGGTACCACCTATACTCTACCTGCGCATTTTGTTTTTCTTGCCTAAATGAAGAACCTTCCTTTTTTCACCATTGTGAACATGTGAGAAGAAGGCTGTTGCAAGGAAAAAGGATGTCACTTACTGGTGGGCCAGCGGGACCAGGCTCCCCAACTTCTCCCGATATTCCAGGGTGACCCTGCAACATCGAAGCGAAATGAATGAAAAGGATCTGCTTTCTTACTGCAAATTCAACCAAAATAACCTTTTCACCCCGATAACGAGAAACAGATCATCAACCCCACACATTGAGAACTCTGTAGGTAGAAGCATTAAACTCAGTTTGCCAAGGAGCCTGAACTTGCGATGTGCTGGCTCATTTGGCATAAAACGCAGGGAAATGTAAGGTTCGCTTGTGAGCTACAGTGTTTTTAAAAAGAGCCTTGAGATTATCAGGTTCCCAATCTATTATACGATTAATTCATCCCAGTTTCGTTTCTGTAGAGTTGATGGCAAAGTGGAACGGGGTTGGGGTGGGGGGGAATTGCAAACATTTGGCCTAAATCTCTTCAAAATGCTAAACTTAGGTTTGGGTGATGTAACCTTCAAGATGGATTGTGCCCTGGGGTATTTCCTTGTTTTCCTATGGAGGAACCCCCCCCACACACACACACACACATTTCTGACCCTCTCACAGAAAGCCTGGCAATAGGTTGGTCATTCATGGTTAATGACCTTAAAATGGCCCGTAGAGAAACTTCAAAGGTGGCCTAATCAAAGAGAAACACTGTGCTCTTGGGGTTTGGGGAAGCTGCTATGACTGGGAAGGCAGCTGTGACTGAGTAGGGCCTTAATCTTGCTCGGGAGAATTGGATGTGAAGTTATGGTAATTTGACCTTAGGTCAAGCTCCTTGATTGACCACAAAGAAAAAGGTGGTGGAGGAGGCAGACTGTGGGGTCCTTGGTGCTCTCTGAGCTTGGTTGTTTCCTTGCAGATGTTTCATTAGCCAGGTAACATCAACAGTGCTAGAAGGGAGTGCGGTTTGCTGGGAGGAGGAGGAGGAAGAAGAGGAGGAGGAAGAGGAGGAGGAGGAGGAAGAAGAGGAGGAGGAGGAAGAAGAGGAGGAGGAGGAGAAGAGGAGGAGGAAGAGGAGGAGGAATAAGAAGAGGAGGAGGAGATGGAGATGCAGATGAAGGAGGAGGAGGAGGAGGAGGAGGAGGAGGAGGAAGAGGAGAAAAAGAGAAGAGGCGGAGGAGGAAGAAGAAGAAGAGGAGACGGAGGCAGAGGAGGAAGAAGAGGAGCAGGAAGAGGAGGAAGAGGAAGAAGAGGAGATGGAGGAGGAGAAGAAGAAGAGGAGGAGGAGGAAGAGGAAGAGGAGGAGGAGGAGGAGGAGAAGAAGAAGAAGAAGAAGAAGAAGAAGAAGAAGAAGAAGAAGAAGAAGAAGAAGAAGAAGAAGAAGAAGAAGAAGAAGAAGAAGAAGAAGGGAGAAGGAGAAGGAGAAGGAGAAGGAGAAGAAGCCACTGTGTAGAATATGCAGCCAATGTCATCTCAATACGTAGTGAGAACACTGGGTGCCACTTCTCAAGACAGAGGAGGAGTGAGAGAATGCAGACTTACTCCTTACCATCGACCCCTTGACGCCTATTGGCCCTGGTGATCCAACTGTGCCGCGGTCTCCCTAGGACGCAGAGAAGCAGAAGTCAACCACGCCATCCACAAAATAGGTGCCACATCCTTGCACAGAGAAGTCATAAGGTTGGGTGGCCCACCAGCCCTCTCTCAGCGCTGTTTGCTTGAAGCCAACTTGGCCAACTGTAACTTCTCAAACTTAGGATATCAGTTACAAGGACAAGAACAGTGGAAGTAAATTGTGCACGAAGTGTGTAAATATTAGGACCGAAACAATTGAGAAACGTTGCTCGCGTCTGCAAGCGTAGCAGCTCTCCGTAACTCTTGAAGCAATCAAATGTTTTCTAACGATCTCGGGGTGGCCCAATTCAGCGGCCACAGGATCCAGCATGGGGTATTGAAATTCTGATCAAAAACTGACCATTGTTCTGATCCAGGCTTCCCAATAGCACGAAGCAGACTCCTTGTCCTGACAAAAATCCCTTTTTATTAAGTTATTGTGAATTCCTCTCATTCACATCCAGCAGAGTCTTTCAAGGGAGGATTTACAGTCGCAGACCTTATCTGGCTTGGAGAGCTGTCAGGCCGATATCTTCAAAACTTGGCAAGGAGTCAAGAACCAATTCAGCGAACTTATTGTCTCCTGCAAACTCCACTCCCCTTTCGCTCCTCTTTTATTCCCTCTGGGAGGGGCCATTCATCATCCACCTGTGGCTTTACTCCTGAGTCGACCCTTGTTCTTTAGCTCTTCCCTTCATCTGGCAACTCTGCACATACGCACACTGGGAACAGGCTCCAGCTGTTCTTCTGCCTCACTGATGTCTGACTCCGAAGGCAGCTGATAATTATCATACAGCACTGGCCCCCTTTCTGCCTCCGATGCAGAGCCCTCGTCCGAGCGTTCCCCAGATTCCAGGACTGGCCCATGTTCTTCCCCAACCTCCTCACTGTCTGAATCTGCTGCCAGCTCCGCTGGTGGGCCACAACATCACTTTGGAACTTGCTGTAGCTCATAGTCCCCCAAAACCAGGGGTGAAATGCAACCAGTTCGCGAGAACTGGTAGTGATAAAAACTACCGGTTCGGGCAAACCGGTAGTAAAAAAAAATGCTTTAAAAAGTTTTTTTTAAAAAATTGGCCACGCCCACCCAGTCACATGACACCACCATCACCAAGCCACGCCCACCAAGCCATGCCCACAGAACCGATAGCAAAAAAAAAAAATGCATTTCACCACTCCCCAAAACCTTGAGGGCTCTTAGTAGAAGGTCTCCTCAGCTTAATGTTGCTTCTGCAACCACCTCACTACCCTACCAGGGGTGGGTTGCCCCCGGTTCGCACCGGGGTGTTACAGTAGTAGTTTTACTACTACTACTAGTAGTAGTAGTAACAGCAGTACTAGTAGTAGTAGTGCTACTAATACTAGTAGTTTTATAGTAGTAAAACCGGTGGGAGGCTCCGCCCACCGACCCCGACATCATCAGAACGCTTCTGCGCCCGGCCCCATTGCAAACCAGTAGTAAAGTTAAGTAGAACCCACCCCTGTACTCTACGTACCTTCTCCCCAACACCGCCAGGTTCCCCGATTGGACCAATGAACCCCATCAGACCCTGGAAAGAGAGAGGAAAAAAAGGGGGCTGGATTTATTTGCTTTTTTAAAGCATCAGAGAAAGAGAAAAAGAAGTTTGTTTTTTTTAATTAGGCTGAATTAGGCAGCATCTTCCACAAGTTCCCAGAAGTTCTTGGTTTCTCACAGGCTCGGCCTCCCCAGCACAAACAGCAGCTGTTTCTCTGTTTTAAAAAAAAAAACAGCCGTGGGCTTTTGAAGCTCGAGGCTTGACAAAAGACTCCAGCGCAGGAACAAATTACAGACAACCCCCATGAAGTGAAGGTCAGAGAAAACGCTAACATTTAGGATTTCCCCTCCACGACTTTTTCCTCCGGTTGCCTCCCGACTTGCAACACAAAGGGTGGGGGGTAGAGAGAGAAACGCACAACTGATGAGTTCTGACACAGGCCGAAGTAGGGAAAAAAAACATCTTTGATTGAGGGCCGTGAAGACCAGATTCTGGTGTGATGATCAGGTCAAGAAGGAGATCTGGAGGGCTGGAGATCCTGCAATTCAAGCCTAGCCATTGCCAAACATCTCAAAAAAAAAAAAAAAAGAAAAAAAGAGAGAGAGGAATAGAGGCAACGATGCCATGCAAGCAGGACTGCGGTAGACACAAGTCAGGATTTTCAATACCCCCTATCCTGAATTTTTAAGAAAAAAATATATCTACCTACCTACCTGCCTGCCTGCCTGCTATCTTTTTATCCATCCATCTATCCATCTATCTATCCATCCATCCACCCACCTACCTACCTATCTTTCTGCCTGCCTGCCTGCCTGCTTTTCTATCTATCTATCATCTATCTATCAATCTATCTCATTCATTCATTCATTCATTCACATTCATTCATTCAGCCTATTTATTCATTATGCCCTTCCTTAGAATAGCCTGCCTGCCTGCCTGCCTATCCATCCATCTATCCATCCATGCATCATCCATCCATCCATCCATCCATCCATCCATCCATCCATTCAAGCTATTTATTCATTATGCTCTTCCTTAGAATAGCCTGCCTGCCTGCCTATCCATCCATCTATCCATCCGTCTGTCTGTCCATCCATCCGTCCATCATCCATCCATCCATCCATCCATCTATCCAGCCTATTTATTCATTATGCCCTTCCTTAGAATAGCCTGCCTGCCTATCTATCTATCTATCTATCTATCTATCTATCTATCTATCTATCTATCTCATTCATTCATTCATTCATTCATTCATTCATTCATTCATTCAGCCTATTTATTCATTATGCCCTTCCTTAGAATAGCAGAAAATCTTGATTGATGGTCAACCTCTATAAAATGAATATCACCTTGACCTCAATGGACCAAGGCCCTCTGATTGTGGTAGTCCAGGAGTTTGCAAATTTTCTTCAGACCATGGAACCTGATCGTTTAATAGCAAGGAAATTCTGGAATCCCCAATGGAGGGGAAAAGATCTAGCGATAATGTTTCTGAACTCCAACTCCAACTGAAATTTTTCACGGAACTCCATTTGGTTCTCATGGAACACCTCTGCAGAACTGACCTAGAACTGGAATGCAACTTTCCCTAAATATTTGGAAATTGCCTCTGGAGGCAGATGTTTTCCAAAACCTCCAGGATGGCTAAAAGCAAGCTGGCTGTTGCGATAGAGGAAGGGAGGAGTGGGATGGAAGAAGAGGAAGAGGAATTTTCCCCGATGGCTGGCACATTAGCGTTCTTTCGTTAATGACCTAATTGGCAACGAGATGGAAGTCTTCCATGGCTAGGCCAGAAATGAGCAGAAGAAAAATAAGGGAGCTTAAGATTCATCTGGACTGGGTCACTGGCAAATGGCAGTGAAAAGGCCTATTGTATTTTCTTTCAATCCCACAGAGGCTCACGGTTTCCTGCTCAGAGTATGTCTGGAGTAGTGGGGGGAAAGAAACAACCCACGACAAACTGGGTCGCCTCATCAGCTCAGATTCTCAACCTGGGATCCAACGGAGTGGAATTTCTTCCCGGGGCTGTTTAGCTATGGCGAATCCGAAAGAGTGGAATTCATCTAATGAATAAGTGCTAAAGAAAGACAGACCTTCCTGCTTTCTCTACCGAAACGTGGGGGGGCTGGGAGATGGGGGGAAAGGGTCTCTGGTTGGAGGGAATTAAAAGACCTTCAGCGGAAAGCACGGCTTCTCAATTTTCCTAAGGAAAAACGTGTGGGGTTTTCCTGATTGTTTCCTTGCCTCTGGGAAAAGAAGGCTATTGTGAAGGACATCTTCTCCAGATGTTGGTGCAAGACACAGAGAAATTACAATTGCCATTCCTTGTGGACATTACGGGCAATACTGAAATGGAAACCAGGACGTCAAAAATGCCATGGCTTCTACCATCAACCGGGCCCGTATCCAAAAATGAGTTTTAAGAAACGTGTCCGCCATTCCAAGACTTTTGATTGGCACATGTTTCCTCAGTAATTAACCTGGAGAATTTCTCCTCCTCCAGAATTAAAAAAAGACATGTCCTCTCGATGTTTTTGCCCACGAGGAGGGGATTTTGAGGGTCCCTCTGCATGCCTGGTTAGACCATCATCATACAAAAAAAAAGCAGTCTATGAAAGAGCTATGATTGGCAAGGAAAGAGGTTTTCAGGAAAGATTATGGGTCTCTTAAACCAACAATTGAGGAGACCAAGATTGGTCGAGCCAAAGCCACCATTGCTGTCCCATGTGGTCGCTCAGGAATGGGATAAACACATGGAAGCTTTGAGGTTCCACCACATTGGTCGGTTTGATGATTTGGGATATATTTCAAGGGAGGTGAGTGTTTGATTCTTTCTTATTCCCAAATTTTTCCAGAGTTCTTTCTGTCGAATCTCATCGGCAATTGCATGGCACAGAAGTTGCCAGGACTATTTCGGAATGGGGACCAATGTGGAAACTGGACTGTGGAGCCATCTGGCATCATTCAGGCATATTGTCTATGGAGATTCTCAGTCCTCCAGGTCATGGTTGTCCCAAAGGTGCTTTTTCAAGAGTCAGCTGGATTTTTTCCTTGAAGATGTTCCGTTTCTCATCCAAGAAGTTTCTTCAGCTCTGAGAAGTTCAGTTCTGAGAAGAACTGAAGAAGCTTCTTGGATGAGAAGTGAAACGTCCTCAAGGGAAAACAAAATCCAGTTGCCTTCCAAAGAACTGAAGAAGCTTCTTGGATGAGAAGCAAAGTGTCTTCAAGAAAATCAAGGAAGTCCAGTTGCCTCTTGAAAAAGCACCTTTGGGACAAGGTGGACTTGACCTGGAGGACTTGGAGGACTGAGAATCTTCATAGACAAAGGATGAGAAATCAATCAACCAACCAGCCTTGGAGGGAATTATAGCTTTGAACCATCAGACCTTGGATGTTGAGCACAGCCAAAATTGCATCAGGAGAGGAAACCAGAGGCAAATTATTGTTGGTCCTGGCATAACAATAAACAGCTAAAGGAAATGACTCTGGAGATTCTCAGTCATCCGGGTCATGGTTGTCCCAAAGGTGCTTTTTCAAGAGGCAACTGGACAGCCTTGGTTTTTTCCTTGAAGACGTTTCGCTTCTCATCCAAGAAGCTTCTTCAGTTCTTCTCAGAACTGAATTTCTCAGAGCTGAAGAAGCTTCTTGGATAAGAAGTGAAACATCTTCAAGGAAAAACAAAAAAAAAAATCCAGTTGCCTCCAGTGGTGTGTTTCCAATATTCTTACCACCAATTTGCTGCGCCCACGTGCCTGGCCTCGAAAACGTTCCTAAATAGGATGGCATACTCAGGGCGGGTGGGCGGGACCACCTGAGATCTCTGTTACTGGCTCACCCAAATCGGTACAAACTGGCTGAATACCACTGTTGTGGTCCGCCAGCAGCCTGCGGAGCTGGCAGAGGAGTTGGACAGCGATGAGGCTGAGGAAGAACATGGGCCAGTCCTGGAGGCTGGGGAAGGCCCGGATGAGGACTCTGTGTCAGAGGCAGATATGGGGCCAGGGCCATCGGGGAGTGATGTGCGGACTTCGGAGCCTCCAGAGGCTGACAGCAGAGAGACAGAGGAACAGGGGGAGCCTGTTCCTTGTGCACGCATGCGCAGAGCTGCCAGAAGGCAAGAGCAGCTAAAGCAGAGAGGACGACTCGGGAGTAAGACCAAGAGGTGATTGGCCCCTCCCATAAGGCTTAAAAGACCAGCAACGGCTCTTGGGCTCTTTGCCGGAAAACAACCGTTGAAAGATTTGCTTCGTGTTTAGATGTATTTCTTTCTTATCAGTGTCTTCTGTTCCTGAACTGTTGCCAAGAAAAGCCTTTGGCAGTTTGCCTAATTGGACCAAGGTTTGCGATAGGACTGAGGAATTTGTGTTGGGAGGAATTTGTTTTAATTTAATTGAACGACGCTGCGAATGAAGTAATTCTCAGCTGTTCGAATAAAGTTTGTTTGTTTTATTCACGGACTGATTTTCCTACTACTTACTGGTGCAGGACTATGAAAATAATCATAATGCTTTCTAATGTGGCCATCTTCCCATCTCTGCTTCTACGTAGCTTAAACATTGGCCATTCAAGCATATAAACATCTGCAAAATAGGATTCTCAGCTCTTCTAACAAAGGGGGGAGGGGTGTGACATCAAATCCAGAAAGAGAGATGCCAGCAGCAGTCAAAGTTATCTCGGATAAAGGAAGCTCTCCTGCTGGCAGGGGTCACCAGGGACAAAAGTCAACCATGCAAAAGAAGGACAGAAGTGATGTGGGGTTACCTCGTCGCCAATTTTTCCCAGTCGTCCTCGGTCTCCTGCTTCACCCTGCAAACAAGCAGAGAAATCAGACAGTCAGTCACAGTTTTGCAAGGTGCATCCTCAACACCTTAATCTGCCTACCAAAAGATTAAAAAAAAATAAAAAACCCATTCTACAGATAGAAAGACCGGGATGGCGAAATCTTAAATTGTCCCAACTTCTAATTGGCCCCACACTTCATTTCAAGTCAAAGTCATTGTTCCCAAAACATGATTTCTCACAATACAGTAGAGGTATGGAGAACCAAAAGACTCTTGATGTTTTGAATACAAAGCCCATCGGGAGCATCTTCCCTGGAATTTATGGGAGCTGTGGTTCAATACATCTGGGGAAGTGGTCTGTTTCATTAATCTTCCCACTCTCCCCTTTCGTTTCTCTTCTTTGTCGTCCTTGGTTTCTCCCACATGGTCTTCTTCAAACGTTGGGACTACACTACCCAGCAGAACCAATTAAGGGAGGCCATTGTATGGATGATGGGAGTTGTAATCCAAGACAACTGGAGAGGACTGGCTTGGGGAAGACTCTAAGTAAAGAAATAGGACAGAGAGCAAACCATACACAAACGATTCGAGCTCGTTTCAAGCTCGTTAATTAACGGATTAATCTCAGATCACGTCCCAACAAAGAGTGGGTAGCAGAACGAATAAGAATTGTAGCTGTTCATTTTATCTTCAGCTGCGGAAAACATCTTCCCACGGTGATGGGTGATGGGTTTTTTTTTTCTTCTTCTTCTTCTCATGGTTACATCTCCTCCATCATCCAGTGAAAAATTGCTGAATTGTTTGCACAAATGTTGAATTGAAACATCGCTGAATCGTTCCACATCTGTTCAATTGAAAAACCGCTGAATCGTTTCCCACAATTTGCCGAATTGAAAAAAAAACAAAACCTGTTGAATTGTTCCACGATATTGGAACAATAAAATGAAGGACTAGAAGAGACAGGATAGCAGTCTTCCAGTATTTGAGGGGCTGCCACAAGGAAGAGGGGAGTCAACCTATTCTCCAAACCACCTGAAGGCAGGACAAGAAGCAATGGATGGAAACTAATCAAGGAGAGAACCAACCTAGAACTAATTTCCTGATAGTGAGAACAATTAACCAGTGGAACAACTTGCCTCCAGAAGTTTGTTTATTTATTTATTTATTTATTTATTTATTTATTTATTTATTTATTATATTTCTATACCGCCTTTCTCCCGTAGGACTCAAGGCAGTGTACAGTCAAGAAAAATATAGACACACAAACATCATAAAATTGCTAATTAAAATTATTACTTAGTTTGGTCAATTAAATAAAACCCAGAATTAGATAACATTAAAAAAAAAAAATCATTCACATGTTCATATGTTTAGCCCCGCCTGTTGAAACATCAGGGTCTTGAGGGCACGGCGGAAAGCACGGAGATCAGGGATATTCTGTATCTCCGGGGGCAGTTCATTCCAAAGGGTTGGAGCCCTCACAGAGAAGGCCCTCCCCCTGGGAGTCGCCAGTTGGCATAATTTGACTGATGGCACCCTGAGTAGTCCCTCCCTGTGAGAATGAACTGGTCGGTGGGAGGCTATTGGTGACAAAAGACGGTCTCATAGGTACCCAGGTCCTAAGCCATGGAGCGCTTTAAAGGTGATAACTAACACCTTGAATCGCACCCGGAAGACCACTGGGAGCCAGTGCAGCTCGCGTAGGAGAGGTGTTACATGGGCGTAACGAGCTGCGCCCATAATCACCCGTGTGGCTACATTCTGGACCAGTTGGAGCCTCCGGGTGCTTTTCAAGGGGAGCCCCATGTAGAGAGCATTACAGTAGTCCATACGGGAGGTAACTAGGGCATGAGTGACCGTGCGCAAGGCGTCCCGATCCAGAAAGGGACGCAACTGGCGGATCAGGCGAACCTGATAAAAGGCACCCCTGGCCACGGCCGTCAAATGATCTTCTAAAGATAGCCGTGAATGAATAGAAGTTGTGGATGCTCCATCACTGGAGGCTTTCAAGCAGAGATTAGACAGCCACTTGACAGGGATGGTACTATAGGGTCTCCTGCTTGAGCAGGGGGTTGGACTAGAAGACCTCCAAGGTCCCTTCCAATTCTGTTAATTCTGTTAATTGAAAAACCCTTTTTTCCTGATCTCAGATTAGGATGGATTGCAAATGACGCTAAAGGCATTCTTTGAATGAGCCTAATTTGCAGCATAAGATTCAGGTTAGATTCAGGCGTGCGGCAAAGTAGACACCTTTGTAGTGTAACATCGGAAACTGGAGAAAGGTTTTCAGGAGGAAAATCTACAATAGAATAGAATAGAATAGAATAGAATAGAATAGAATAGAATAGAATAGAATAGAATAGAATAGAATAGCTGTTGCTTTGAATAGAATAGAATCAGGGTAGAGTAGAGTAGAGTAGAGTAGAACAGAAGAGAATAGAATAGCTGTTGCTTTGAATAGAGTAGAGTAGAGTAGAATAGAATAGAATAGAATAGCTGTTGCTTTGAATAGAATATAATTAGAGTAGAGTAGAGTAGAGTAGAGTAGAGTAGAGTAGAGTAGAGTAGAGTAGAAGAGAACAGAAGAGAACAGAATAGCTGTTGCTTTGAATAGAATAGAATTAGAGTAGAGTAGAGTAGAGTAGAGTAGAGTAGAGTAGAGTAGAGTAGAACAGAAGAGAACAGAATAGCTGTTGCTTTGAATAGAATAGAATTAGAGTAGAGTAGAGTAGAGTAGAGTAGAGTAGAGTAGAGTAGAGTAGAGTAGAATAGAATAGCTGTTGCTTTGAATAGAATAGAATTAAAGTAGAGTAGAGTAGAGTAGAGTAGAGTAGAGTAGAGTAGAACAGAACAG
Organism: Arizona elegans; assembly: GCA_022577455.1. NCBI lineage: Eukaryota > Metazoa > Chordata > Lepidosauria > Squamata > Colubridae > Arizona > Arizona elegans. The sequence continues at coordinate 1,700,866 of JAKOOJ010000031.1, forward strand.
AACAGAACAGAACAGAACAGAACAGAACAGAACAGAACAGAACAGAATAGAATAGAATAGAATAGAATTCTTTATTGGCCAAGTGTGAGTGGACACACAAGCATTTCGTCTTGGTGCACACATTCTCGGAGTACATAAAAGAAAAGATACATTTGTCAAGAATCATAAAGTACAACAACTTAATGATAATCATAGGGAAACAGTGAATATAAGGGAGTTTAGGCTAACAACAAGCATCCAAAAAGCAAAACGGAGGAATATTTTTCGGGGGTCTGTCTGTGTGTGTGTGTGAAGTCTGGGTCAGGAGCAGCTGCCTTCTCTCAGACGCCGCATTGCAAAACTCACTCTGCAAACATTTGAGATGTCTCAGCTTCAAAAGTGCATTAAAAAGAAATTAAAAAGCTTTTGAAAGAATGGCCAGCTGGAGGGAGAGGAGAAACCTATTCGGTTTTAGGGATTCTGCAAGACCATGAGGCCAAAAAAAGAAGCACAGGAAGGGAATGAAAGCGGCGATTTCAGATTCAATTCACGCATGCACACAAAAGAACTCTGTTAAAATGTGGGATTTAAAAAAAAAAAAAGTTGTGTGTTTGGAGGCGGGAGGCGGGAGGACTCCAGCCATTTTTAGCAGCTTTTTCAATTGCATAATGTTTTTTCTTTCTTTCTTTCTTTCTTTCTTTCTCTCCCTCTCTCCCCCCACCGCCCCTGTCCTCCATCAGACAATTAACCAATTTTCGAAAGAAAAGAACAAGCAAGGGGGAACTGGCTAATCATAAAAATTCGCTGTGGTTTGCAAAAATATGTGCAGGGTTCTCTCCATCCCAGAAACCACGGTGAGTCGGAATTTCCAGAGCCAAAAGGAGGAAAAGGGAGTTTTCATGAAAGAAAGGGAGTGGGAAGGCCAGGAGTGGGTGAAAGGCAACCTTCGAGATTTACAGCTTGGAAAACCCAAAAGGGTGAGATCTTTTTTGGCAACAGATTTGAGTCTCCTATGGTGATGCCCTCCTTACCTTTAAACCCTCTGGGCCTGGTTTGCCAGGAAACCCCTTCTGCCCAGGAGGACCCTAAAAAGAGACAAGTTGCAGGTAAGACATCAAAGAAAACCGTCATCCAGAGCAGGAAGCTCTTGGTCCCCAGGTTCAGCTTGAAGGAGGGAGGTTGAGAGGGGGCTGCGAGGGGAGGACTGGCCAAAAGTCAAGACTGAGAGCAATGTGGCCCATAATAGGCAACCCTCCCCTCTAGAAGCACCACCTGTGTTCTTACCTCTTCACCTGGGGGGCCATAGGGACCCAGTGGTCCTTCATCGCCCTAGAAGGGAGGGAGGGAGGGAAGAGAAGGGGAAGGAAGGAAGGTTTGAAGGAAGGAAGGAAGGGGAGGGAGGGAGGGAGAAAAGAGAAGGTGAAGGAAGGAAGGATTGAAGGAAGGAAGGAAGGAGAGGGAGGGAGGGAGGAAAGAGAAGGTGAAGGAAGGAAGGATTAAAGGAAGAAATGAAGGAAGGAGAGGGAGGGAGGAAAGAGAAGGGGAAGGAAGGAAAGAAGGGAGGGAGGGAAGAAAAGGGGAAGGAAGGTTTGAAGGAAGAAAGGAGAGGGAGGAGAGAGAGGGAGGAAAGAGAAGGTGAAGGAAGGAAGGATTGAAGGGAGGAAGGACAGGGAGGGAGGGAAGAAGGAAAGAAAGCAGGAAAGAAGGAAAGAAGGAGGGAGTAGGGAAAGGAAGGGAGGAAGGAAGGAGAGGGAGGGAGAGAGGGAGGAAGGATAGATGGAAGGAAGGAGTGAAAGAAGGAGAAATGGATAGATGGAAGGAAAGAGGGAAGGGAAAGAGAGATGGATGGAAGGAAGGAAGGAAGGAAAAAAGAAAGAAAGAAAGAAAAACACATTTAATACAAAGTTCTTCCTCAGTCAGGAGAAAGCATCCCAGCCCCATCCCTAAGACCATCTAAATCCATCCATAGACAGACTTAATCTGCAAGGAAGTCCAGCCATTTTTGGGGAAATCAATCTCTAAAATCCCGCAATGTTTTTCTTTTTAAGGAAAAACAGATGCACATCATCCAGGGAGCAGCCTCTCACCTCTTGGCCAGGCATTCCTCTGGGACCAGGCAAACCCCTCGCGCCAGGCTTTCCCTGCAAAAGGGGGGTGGGGGGGAAGAAGGAGAAAAGGCTCAGCCAAAGAGTGAGGCAGACAGACCCCAGTGGGCCTACAAAAAACACGGAGCAAATGCACATTGCCAACATGCGCTGCTGTGGGACGGCATCCAATGTCAATTCTGTTGCCGAAAGGAGTGTGTGGGGGGGGGGAGGGGGGAAGGGAAAACAACAACCGAAAAAAGAAACAGGGAAAGAAACTCCCATTCTTGGAGCCTTTACAATCCAAATGAAATCTGAAAACTGGGCCAGAACGCTCTCCGGAGATCTCCGGGGTTCTCTCTGTCCCTCCCTTTGCAGTTCCCTTTACCTCTTTCCTTTGCAAATGGCCAAACCAACCCAAATCCGTTCCATTTGCAGCACCCCTCACCTTAATACCTTCGGGGCCGTTTTCTCCCGGAGGGCCGATGCTTCCTGGGAAGCCCTGGAGAACATCAAACGGAGAGGACAATAAGCGAGAAGGCAGGAGTCCGGCGTCATCTCTTTGGAGAGAGAGAGAGAAAGGGGGCCTGCAAAGTTTCAGGGGCCCACTGAACGTCTAAATTGGACGGTTACTTTACGTTGGTCAAAGGACCAAGGTTTAATTAGCACCATATTCAACTCTCGGAGCCGAATCTGAGCTGGAACGATTTGGCTCCTCGCGTAAGGCATAACCTGTTTCCAACATCTTGCTCAAGCAGATTTTAAAATTGCTGATTCAACTGTCAAAGGGGGAATGCAGATGTGGAGAGTTTAACTCAGTTAACTCCTGTTCCTCGAGTCTCATCTTCCACTGTGCCCTAACAATGGGGGGAAGTGACCAGTCTGGGACTACAAGAACCATTGGCACTACTCAGGTGATCCTGAGGACACAGATAAACCTCCAAGTGCTTCAACGACCCTCCAAAAGGATGCAAATGTCCAGCTGTCTGCAAGGAATATCAGTCCTTCCATTCCCCACTATCCTGTCAGAGCTGAAGAAGCTTCTTGGATGAGAAGCAAAATGTCTTCAAAAGGAAAAAAACAAGAAAGTCCAGTTGCCTCTTGAAAAAAAGCACCTTTGAGACAACTATGACCTGGATGACTGAGAATCCCTGGGACAACCCCATTCAGAGCTACGGAAGTCCCACATCCAACTTTGAAAAAGACTATCTTCTGTCTCAGGAGCTGTCCAGCTCTAGGTCAACCAAATGGCCTAGAAAGTATGCTGTTGAGCCCTGGCAGAGCGAGACATAAGGGCTGCCCGATTGCTGCGGCAGTTCCACTGACGGTATCCCAACAAACCAGGTGGGGGGAGAGATGCATGTCATAGTGCCTTATCTAATGCCTCTGTCTCCTGTCTTCCAGGAAGACCCCTAGTAGAGGTGAGCTGCCAGTCGAGCCCCAGCCCAGGGTTCGCCCTACTTGTGGGGGGATGCAGCGGGAGCGATGAGGCGGCTCAGTGGTGGCGGCCCCACATCAGACGATGCCTAACAGCTGCGGCGCCACCACCGAATCTTTGCCACCCAGCTGATTGGTCTTGGTGGCCTTCCGCAGTGGCCACATGCCACCTGCTGGGCCATTCCGGAAGGTGAGGAGGACTTTGCCGCTGGATGGGTGTCGGCCCTGGCGGATACCGTGGTGGCCGGACATACTCTGCCCCAACGCCTAGAGGTCCCGGATAGTTGTTAGCGGTGGGTGTGGGAAGCCGGATGGACAAGTGGGGCCCAAAGACTTGAAAAGGCACTGGGAGGCGGACGCTCGCAGCGCCGACTTCACAAGGAACCAGTTACCTACTTGCGGTGTTCTGAGGCTCCAACCTGTTTGTGGGGATTAAAGCAGAGTTTTGCCGTGGTTGAGTACATTTCCTGTCTCCCTTTGTTCCTATCAGGACCGGCCTAGACTGGCTGAGACATGCTGTGGTCTCCTCTGCTTTCTTTGCTACTTACGGTAGATAAGATCTTTTAAGATTCTTAGTCTGGGTAGATAACGTGAAGAAGTCCCAGTTCTTTGGAGGAGTCTACAGTGCCTTTCTGCCCTGGGAAAGGCATTATCAGGGGTGGGCTGATGGGAGTTCAGGCGAACCTCTAGCTAAGATTCTGTGCAGTTCGGAGAACCCCCAAATCCCACTCCTGACTGGCCCTTCCCATTCCGTCCCAGGAGTCCCCACATGGCCTGTTTGGATGCAGGTAAGTGCAGGGAATGTGTGGAGGCTCAGGGAGGGCAAAAGACAGGTCTACCGGAAGTTCGGGAAGGCCAGAAATGGCCCCGTTTCTGGCCTCCAGAGGGACTCTGGTGCCTGGGGAGGCCGTTTTTTCCCTCCCAGAGGCTCGAGGAAAGCCTCTGGAACCCAGGGATGGCAAAAACACCCCCTCCCTCCACCATGGTGCAGGAGGCCAATTAGCTACACCCATCATGGCCACGCCCACCCAGCAACCAGGCAGAGAACTCCTTGCTCAAATTTTTGAAGCCCACCCCACCGGACATTATGGACTTCTTCTCTGAAAGGAGAGAAGAAGAGAAGAAGAAGACAACCAAAAGTAAGGTTGATGAAGTCAATTCTTTTAGCACTGTTGGAAGATCTGAAGGACCACCTTGGGGGCAGATGCTCCCAGAGAAGCAGAAAAAGAGATCTGGAAAAGCAAAGGTGGCACCCAGATACTGACTTTTCAGCGCTTTGACATTGTACTTCGGTTTCACTGTGATGTGAACCGACGGGGAAGGGAAAGCTAAAGGGGAAAAACTGGGAAAAGATCATTGCAAGGGAAATGAAGTGCTGTGGATTACAATTTGTTTTGGCCCTCCAACCGAGATTCTTCATGGGGTCAGTAAATGTTGCGCCGTAGCCCAGTGTGTGGTTCTCCACGAATTCTGAGGCGGCTGCTTCCCCGCCTTTTTTCCCAGGGTTATAAATCAGGACTCAGCAAGCCTGACAGAAGGGAGAAGCAGGCTTGGCATGGAGGAAGGGAATGGTGACGACATGCTGCTAAGTAGAACGTCTACATATATATATATTTTCTTCTAGCCAGGTTTTCCCTACGTAGCCAAGGTTATTTTGTAGCTCCAGCTCAGTAAAAAAAAAACCTTGGCTACGTAGGGAAAACCTGGCTAGAAGAAAAACACACATAGACCCTACAAAGAAGTAAGAAAATTGATATATATATATATATATATATATATATATATATATATATATATATATTCCCGCCCACAATCCATTCAGCTCAAGAAACAAAGGGAGGTGGAAAGAAAGCGAATTAAGATTAAAATAAGAACTAATTAGATTGGGGGCAGTGGCGAAACCGAAAATTTGTTACTACCAGTTCTGTGGGCGTGGCTTGGTGGAGGGGGGGTAATGTGACTGGGTGGGCATGGCCAATTTTTTTTTTTAAACTTTTAAAACCATTTTTTTCTACAACCTCTTCGGCGGAGAGGTTGTAAAAAATGCTTTCAAAAGGCTCTGACAATTCCAGCTGACTTGCCTGATCGGCAGAGCCTTTTTTTTCTTTTAAATGCCTCTGACAATTCCAGCTGAGTTGCCTGATCGGCAGAGGCTTTTTTTCTTTTAAATGCCTCTGACGATCCAAGCTGAGTTGCCTGATTGTCAGAGGCTTTTTTTAAAAAAGCATTTTTTCAGCCAAAGAGGTTGTAGAAAAAATGCTTTTAAAAGTAAAAAAAAAAAAAAGCCTCTGATGATTGTGCAGCTCAGCTGGGCAATGGGGTGGGGAGGGGGGCAGAGATTTTTGCTACCGGTTCTCCAAACCACCCACCTCCATCGCTACCAGATTGGGCGATCCGGTCCGAACCAGGAGCATTTCACCCCTAATTGGGGGCAATTAGAAATTATTAAGATGTGAATTATAAATATATATTGTTAACAATTAAAAATATAAGAAGAATTCTGAGAAAGATATTTAATAAATGAAAGAAAGGTCGGGGTTGCTTGGACACCATAGTGAAAATATTAAATTGAAAATCTATACAGCAATAGAGAGAGATGGAAGAAGAAATAGAGAGATAGGAGAGAAGAGAAGGAGAGAGAGGGAGAGAAGAGAGGAGAGGAGAGGAAGGAAGGGACGGGAAATCAGAGTAGGAGAAAGTGTTAGTCAGGGAGGAAGAAAGGAAGGGGAAGTAGTAAGGAGCAGGAGAAGAGGGAAAGAAAGTAAGAAGGAAGGAAGAGAGGGAGGGGGAGGAGACTGAGAAGAAAGATTGCTGTATAACAAAAAAGAGGAAATGGAAAAAAGGCAACCCCGAACACACATATGAATATATGAAGATAAAGAAGAAATTGTTAAAAATATACAAAAGTATGAAGGCTATTGCTTAACGCATTGTAAGCCGCCCTGAGTCTCCGGAGAAGGGCGGCATATAAATCAAATTTAAAAATAAAAAAAAATAAAAAAATAAAAGAGAACAAATGTGAACAAACAGGAAAATTAGAATTTGAGAGCGAATGAAGATATTGTTTATATAAATAAATATAGAAATATTGAGATATGAATTAAAGAAAAAATAGGGGGGGAAAGGAAGATTTTGGCAAAAATTGTAATTGAGTAAAACGTATTTGAACTTGAAAAATTGTATAAGATAAGAAATGGCCAATATTCTGTTCAAAAAAAAAGATGTGGGTGAATGTGAGGGGAAAAAAATCAATAAAACTTGATTCAAAAAAAAAAAAGAAAGAAAAGAAACAAAGGGAGACACAGTCCAGTCCAAGATTAACTTGCCTTGAAGTTGCCTTCAGATGTTGTGGGAGCTTCATCCCTGGAGGCTTTCAAGAAGAGACTGGACTGCCATCTGTCAGAAATGATGTGGGGTCTCCTGCTTGGGTGGGGGGGTGGACTAGATGACCTACAATACCCCTTCCAACTCTGTTACTCTGTTAAACCACAGGACTGCTCCTTATCTCTTAAAGTTTATCACTATCTAGCCAACAAAATAGAAAACTCCCAGGTTAATGGAATGATCCCCAGAGGGGAAAAAACCAAACAAATGGAGAGCGGGGTGTTATCAGAAAAAAGAGGAATGGGGTGGGTTTTGTTTTTTAAACTAGCTTTTTTATTTAACTTCATCCCGATCTTTCACAGTTATTAGACAGAATAAGCAGAAAACCAAGCGAAGCACTAAAAACGGCGTGCCAAAAGTTATCGTTCATTCACCGAGGCTCTTTCCAGGATCTCATCACGAGTTCTTCAAACTCTTATTTTGACTAGACAGCAAATGATGTTTTTTTTTAAAAAAAAAAATATTATTATTATTATTATTTTTATGCATGACTGATGGAGTCCAACCAATTCTTTCTCCTATTCTTCTCTCTCACCTTTCTTGCCAAGTTTATAGGATGTTACTTTAACGGTCGTTGACAGGGTCCAAGTGTTTAAATAGACCTGGCTTCCTTCGGTTGGAATTCGGGACTCGCAACACGTTATTCTTAGAAAGAGCTCTCTGTTGAGTTGGATCGTTTGACCATCTATCTCAGATATTGTTAATTCTCTGTTGGGATTTTTCCCAACCCCTGCTCGGAGGTGCTGCCAGCAATTGGACCTACACTGGATTTCAGGACATTTTAGGTATTTTACAAGTGAAGACGTTAGCCGTGACGCAACCCTACGAAGCCCTCTCGGGAAAAGTTACCGCTGGGTCGTGAATTGGCTAGATTGATCTACTCCAATAAGCCACGGTTTTCATCCTATTTGGCTGAAAAAGCCAGAGCTGGCTGGATTAGCATGAGTTGCTAAGTTGCCAAAGTGAAGGAATTGTACGCAATCAGCATGATGGGTTAAAGGCCAATCTGGGAAGAGTTCCAACCGACCCGTAATTTATTTCCACCTTGGTTTGTCTGGACCCAGACATGCATTCGTGGTACTGAGTCTCTGCTTCGAAGAGCGGCAAGTGAAGGAGTTACTGAAAAAGTTTGCTCAGCGAACCAAAATGGACTCTACGGGTAATTTAAGAGTTCTAGAAAGATAGATAGATAGATAGATAGATAGATAGATAGATAGATAGATAGATGGATGGATGATAGATTGATGATAGATAGATGATAGATAGATAGATAGATAGATAGATAGATAGATAGATAGATGATAGATAGATAGATAGATAGATAGATAGATAGATAGATAGATAGATAGACAGAGAGAGAGGGATGGATGGATGGATGGATGGATAGATAGATGATAGATTGATGATAGATAGATAGAAGATAGATAGATAGATAGATAGATAGATAGATAGATAGATAGATAGATGGATGGATAGATAGAGAGAGAGAGAGACAGGGATGGATGGATGGATAGATAGATAGATAGATAGATAGATAGATAGATAGATAGATAATAGATTGATAATAGATAGATGATAGATAGATTATAAATAGATAGATAGATAGATGATAGATAGATAGATAGATAGATGATAGAAAGATAGAGAGATGATAGATGATATAGATAGATAGAGAGATGATAGATAGATGATAAATAGATAGATGATAGATAGATAGATGATAGCTAGATAGATGATAAATAGATAGCTAGATAGATGATAAATAGATAGCTAGATGATAGATAGATAGATGATAGATAGATGATAGATAGATAGATAGATAGATAGATAGATAGATAGATGATAGATAGATAGATGATAGATAGATAGATGATAGATAGATGATAGATAGATAGATAGATAGATAGATAGATAGATAGATAGATAGATGATGGATGGATGGATGGATAGATAGATAGATTTCTCTTCTGTCTAAGAGGTAAAGCAGAAATATTTCACGTTTGAGAGGATGAAGAAGAATGGGGTGTAAAGATTTCAAAACACCCTAATTTCAGCACCCTTGAAGAGGCTCCTTTTCAATGGCATATTCAGAATTCAGAATATCTCAGCCTTAAAAAAAAAATGTGTGCATCTCAATACAGATCCTTAAAAGAAGAAGCCAAATTGGAGACAGAACCTACCTCTGGGCCAGGTGGACCTGGAATTCCAGCTGGACCTTTTTCACCAACTCTTCCCTGCAGGAAACAAACACATGAGGTGATCATTGAGGGTGGCCTAATCTAGCTAGAGAGGAATATAGAAGATAACATCTCCAGATATTGCTAACCTCCTAGTTTTTCCATTGGCCATGTTGGTTCATTCATTGATTCATTCATTGATCCATTCATTGATTCATTCATTGATCCATTCATTGATCAATTGATTGATTGATCGATCATTCAGTCAGTCAGTCAGTCAGTCAGTCAGTCATCTGATTTCCATTCTATATCTTCTCCAGAGACCAAAGCAACCAACACACCACTCTCTATTCAGTTTTCTCTACCATAACATCCCATGGGATTAATGATTAACCCAATATCACCATAGGAGCACCCATGAGGCTCAGTGGACTTGAATATGGGCTATCCCACTCCTAGTCCACCATCTTAACTGCTACTTCAAGAACATCCAAAGTCTTTTTGTTTTCCACAAAAGATATAAAAAATAAATTCCACAATTATGGATATAATAGAATTTATTTCTATTCCCCGCCCCCCCCCCCAGATAAGTTGCAACGTGTTTGCTAGCGAACCTGAATGCACTTATACCCTCTTTTTCCCCATTGATTTGACCACGTTCTCCAATTCTTCTCTCTTGACTTCTCTTTTAATTCTCACAACCATCCAAGGTTTACCCTAGAAACTCTGTGGCCCAATGGGAATTTGGAGTCAGTTCAATCCATGTGGTCCTTCAAATGTTCTATGAAAGATTTTCATGGAGATTCAAGAGGACAACCGATTTTTAAAGATGTCCTGCTTCTAGGGTTAAATTACAACTTCCCTCACCAATGGCCGTAATGATGGTTGATAGGAATTGCATCCAAGATCTGAAGGATCACAATGATGTTCTCCTCGTTCTAACCAATACAACTAATTTAATGCAGGGAACTGAAGCAATTACTTACCATTGGGCCTGGTTTTCCTCGTAAACCTGGTATCCCGGGCAATCCATGGTTACCCTGAAACAGGGAGCAGAAATCTTCAGAATGGATAAAGCTACTTAAGATAAGAGCTAGTCCAAGAAATTAACTTGGTTCCGATCTACTCTTAACAAGCAAGGGATTATCTGGGGATTATCTAGTCAAGCATCACTTCCATGAAGTTATGTGCTCAGCAAAATTGGCACTCAGCAGCACAACAGTACGAATTCTGTCTGGTAGAAGATTCTGGAAAAGATATCTTTCGACCCTGGAGAATTTACTAGCACATGCAATAATTTCAAAATAAATAGAATTCGTTAATGAAGGGAAGGCAAAAGGACAACAGCAATTAAATCTATTAAGGGGACACTTCTCCTATTAAGATGTTAGATGGTATTATTTGAGAAAATTGATGGCTATAATAATTGGGATATTGTTTAGATACTTATAACAATTGTAATAATTTGAACATTTTCTACTCAAGCAAAAAAGAAAATTGAAACAATATATGATTATAATTTACAAACAAGAATTACTTAATTGGTGTTTATATAAATGTATGGTTAAATAGATAGAATTTAGGAAAATAATTGGGAAATTGTATTATGTAGCATTATTTGAATTAAAAACTATGTTTAAATGATAAATTGCTATATTTTTAAGATTGGAGATAAGATTTAAATTTGATAAAGTAATAATGGAATAAAGATTTAATGAGCATTATATGAAGTAATAAATAAATGTAAGGGGGGAAAAAAACAGTACGAATTCTGTCTGGTAGAAGATTCTGGAAAAGATATCTTTCGACCCTGGTGGATTTACTAGCACATGCAATAGTTTCAAAATAAATAGAATTCGTTAACGAAGGGAAGGCAAAAGGACAACAGCAATTAAATCTACTTTTCCTTCAGTTGCTTCTATGGTTAAATGCTCCTCTCTTTAAAAATCCATCAATAAAAATAATCTGTATCCACCAGAAAGGAGCAGCCATGTCAGGGAATACAGGTAGTCCTTGACGTACGACCAAATTTGGAGCCCCAATTTTTTTGTCTCTCAGTGAAACATTTGTTTGGTGAATTTTACCCCATTTTGTGAGGTAAAATTTATGAGGTAAAACAACTTTCTTGTCACAGAGCGTTAAGGGAAATCACTGCACATTGCAACAGTCATAAATGTGAGTCAGTTGCCAAGTGGTCTGCATTTTGATCATGTGACCATGGGGATAATGTGATAAACGGTCATTAAGTCACTTTTTTCAGGGCTGTCGTCACTACCTAAGCTGTTAAATCGAGGACTACCTGTAGAGGCAACTACCATCTATAACAGGGGTGGGCAACTGTGGCCCTTTTACAACCTGTGGACTTCAACTCCCAGAATTCCTGAGACAGCCAAGCTGGCTCAGGAATTCTGGGAGTTGAAGTCCACAGGTCATAAAGGGGCCATATTTGCCCACCCCTAATCTCTAAGAATGGGACATTAAGCTTTTATTTATTTATTTATTGGTTTGATTTATATGCCGCCCTTCTCCGGAGACTCAGGGCGGCTTACAATGCGTTAAGCAATAGCCTTCATACTTTTGTATATACCTGCTTAGTAGGGCTTTCGGCTTTGTCACCAAGGTGCTTCTTTTAGTCTCCAATTCAGTCAATCTTACCCTGTATAGATCTTGTAAATTGGGATCAAAACTCATCAAAACCCCACCCAGACATCTTTATCAAAAATGAAGGACTCATCTCAGAACTTGAGACTCCTAATTTAATTAAAAGAAGGACCAGGGGTGACATGATAGCAGTGTTCCGGTATTTGAGGGGGTCCCACAAAGAAGAGGGGGTTCAACCTATTCTCCAAAGCCCCTGAAGGCAGGACAAGAAGCAACGGGTGGAAATTAACCAAGGAGAGAAGCAACTTAGAACGAAGGAGAAATTTCCTGACAAGTTAGAACAATTAACCAGTGGAACAGCTTGCCACCAGAAGTCGTGGGTGCTCCATCACTGGAGGTTTTTAAGAAGAGACTGGACAGCCATTTGTCTGAAATGGTATAGGAGCTCCTGTTTGAACAGGGGGCTGGACTAGGAGACCTCCAAGGTCCCTTCCAACTCTGTTATTCTGTTATTATTCCAATTTTACCTCTTTTTTGAGACAAAAGGGTTGTTCATTTGGGGGTCAGGGATAGCAAAGGCCAAATGTCTCTAAATTCAACCCCGCCCCCCCCAAAAAAAAAACAGTTGCAGGAATTGGGTTTGGCCAGTCTAGAAAAAAGAAGGACCAGGGGTGACATAATAGCAGTATTCTAGTATTTGAGGGGGCTGCCCCAAAGAAGAAGGGGTCAAATTATTTTCCAAAGCACCAGAAGGCAGGACAAGAAACAACAGATGGAAACTATTCAAGGAGAGAGGCAACCTGGAATTAAGGAGAAACTTCCTAACAGTGAAGACAATTAGCCAACAGTGGAACAGCTTGCCACCAGAAGTTGTGGGTGCTTCATCACTGGAGGTTTTCAAGAAGAAATTGGACAATCGTTTGTCAGGAATAGTGTAGGGTTTCCTGCTTGAGCACGGGGGGTGGACTAGAAGACCTCCAAAGTTCCTCCCAGCTCTGTTGTTTTGTTGTTTTCTTGGATTCTGGACAGAGAAATTGGCAGTGGGGATTCCTACTTTTTGGAAAGGACAACTGGAACCAAACTAGAATTCTAGTGTTTGTTGAACACTTTTCTAAATTAAAATGGGTGAAAGGTCTTCTGCTCTACCCCCACCCCCATCCTGTAGCCTTCGGTCTGCTTCTCAACCTTCCATTGATTCCTCTCCATCAAGTGACTGATCGCTCCCAAGTTAAATTGTTCCACATCTTGACTAGGCTAACGGTGTCGATTGCCAAAACTGAACCTTTGATATTGTCTGCGCACAGATCCGACTCATTAATGTTGCAAATGTTGCTTTCCCGCCAGGAGATCCTAAATCATTTTTATTCATTCAAGATAAAATCAAGTCTTCATATATATATATATATACACAGAGAGAGAAAGACAGAGCAGGAAAAAGACAGAGAGAGAGAAGGGGAAAGGGAGAGAGAAAGAAAGAGAGAGAGAAGGGGAAAGGGAGAGAGAAAGAAAGAGAGAGAGAGAAAGAGCGGGAGAAAGACAGACAGAGAGACAGAGAGAGAGAGAGAAGGGGAAAGGGAGAGAGAAAGAGAGAGAGAGAGAGATAAAGGAAAAGGGAGAGAGAAAGAGAGAGAGAAAGAAAAAGAGAGAGACAGGGTCAGAGAGAGAGAAAGAGAGAGACAGAAAATGAGAGAGAATGAGAGAGAGAAGGGGAAAGGGAGAGAGAGAGAAAGAGAGAGAGAAGGGGAAAGGGAGAGAGAGAGAAAGAAAGGGAAAGGTAAAGAGAAAGAGAGAGAAAGAGAGAGAAAGAAAGGGAGATAAAGGGAAAGGGAGAGAGATAGAGAAAGAGATAGAGAAAGAGACAGAGAGAGAGAGAAAGAGAGAGAAAGAGAGAGAGGGACAGAGTCAGAGAGAGACAGAGAAAGAGAGAGAGAGAGGAACAGAAACAGAGAAAGACAGAGAATGAGAGAGAGAGAGAAGGAGAAAGGGAGAGAGAAAGAGAAAGAGAGAGAAAGAGAGAGAAAGGGAGATAAAGGAAAACAGAGAGAGAAAGAGAGAGAAAGAGAAAGAGAGAGAAAGAGAGAGAGGGACAGAGACAGAGAGAGAGAGGGAGGGACAGAAACAGAGAAAGAGAGAGAAAGAAAGAGAAAGAAAGAAAGAGAGAAAGAGAGAGAAAAAATGAGAGAGAATGAGAGAGAGAGAGAGAGAAGAAGAAGAAGAAGAAGAAGAAGAAGAAGAAGAAGAAGAAGAAGAAGAAGAAGAAGAAGAAGAAGAAGAAGAAGAAGAAGAAGAAGAAGAAGAAAACTGAATTTACCTTGTCCCCTTGGAAACCAATTTCTCCAGGAATGCCTGCCATCCCTTCCTCACCCTGGATGTACATCACCAAAGAAAGTTACAACAAATAACACACCAAGAACACAACACAAGTCCAGGGTTCAAGAGGGATTTTAGAGGATGAAGGGAACGGGGTGCTTTTTCGGGCTGTTCCAAAACCAGGATTGGTGGCAAAAACAAGATTAGAGCATGACTAGGATAAGGCACATTTCTTCAGAATGAGTTGCCTAGTGAATTTAGATTATTGGACAATTGACTAGTATAATTCATTTTGTACAACTAAACGAAGGTGGAGGTGGTTGATTAGTTGGAAAGAATGGAACTTGGGGAGTTATTTATCTTCAAAAAAGGCACAATGGTGACAGGTGCAATGTGGACAGGATTTATAAGAACTTCTAGATCACCCCAAAGCTGGTATGCAAAGAAATTTTGAAATTCAATATCCTTTGGAAGCACCCCAAATAATGGAAATAAGTTTGAGATCTTAGATCTCTTTTCAGGGCAGCTGAAGCTGAAGGCCACTTCAAGGATTGGCTCAACCAAAGGCCACCTTGTCCTCTGCCCAGTTGGCTTCAAAGCCATGAGTCCATAGAGATTCTCAGTCATCCAGGTCATGATTGTCCCAAAAAGTGTTTTTTTTTTCAGGAGGCAACTGGACTTCCTTGGTTTTTTTCTTTGAAGATGTTTTGCTTCTCATCCAAGAAGCTTCTTCAGCTCTGAGAGGATCCTTCCATTCTGCACTATCCTGTCAGAGCTGAAGAAGCTTCTTGGATGAAAAGTGAAGCATCTTCAAAGAAAAAACAAGGAAGTCCAGTTGCCTTCTAAAAAAAAAAACACCTTTGGGACTTCAAAGCCATGGTTTGCTTTGACCATGGCTGGTAGAATAATTCTAACGGAAGGGTTTCAATTACTTGTTCAAGGCTCTCCTGAAAATAAGCCCTCCCTGAAAATATTTAATCGCATGCGCAGCCAGTCCCCGCCATTTCCTCTGGTTAGGATTAGGGGGATAGAGCTGGAAATCAGGTAAGACAGCAAGAGGAGCCCCAACTTGCTCCATGCACCCCAAAGTAATAAGACTCCCCGAAATTAAAGTCAAGCGCTTATTTCAGGGTTCAAAAAATATAAGACAAGGTCTTATTTTCAGGGAAACATGGTATTCAATTGAAAAACATTATCTTCCCTTCATCTTACTCCTAAACAAACAAATATGGGCACCGGTCCAAGGGATGCATCTTCTGAGTAAGGGCCACTCACTTGAACAAGCGTCATGCTCTAGGAAAGCTGTCTAAATATGACACATCTCCAGAGCGGTATCACCAAAGGAAACCTCTGGTGTGCTCCAAAGGGAAGAGGGAGAGAGAGAGGGAGACAGGCACTGCAGCCAAGCAGGAAGTAGAGTGCCCTTAACAACATTCCTCCTCCTCCTCCTCCTCCTCCTCCTCCTCCTCCTTCTCCACCTCCTCCAGCTTTTGCAAGTTCAGCAAGACACAGCAGATGGAACAAGTTACCGTCCAGCCTTTTCATCTGATTTGAGTTAATATTTCAAGACGGGCTGAGTGAGTCCCTGGCAACAGAGAGGGTCTTGGATTGCCATGCCTTGCTCCATCTGAAGCAAGGAGGACGGGGAGTTTCAGATGCCACCAGGACTTCTTGCTGAAGGAGGAAGAAAGCCTAACCTCAACAGTTCCAACCCAATTCGGTTGGAAACCAAGAACAAAGGGGATTCCGGGGAGACCTCCGTGTATCCTGAGAACATCTAGGTATCCTGAGAATCTTGAGCTTGCTCCAAGCTGGAGGCTGACCCTCTGGTGGCCTCCACATGGTTTGCACTGGTCTGATCAGCCACAACCACAGAAGCCACTTAACCAAGTAGATGCAGTTGTAGAGGTAAAGCCCAGGTTTCTCCCCAAACTTCTGTTTCCCCCCTCCTCCCTCCCTCCCTCCCTCCCCCCCTCTCTCTCTTTTTGCCACCAATTGTTGTTGAACAGTCAAAAGGGTATTAGTGGTAGAAAATTTGCAGATCCATGCTGTAGCTCTGGAAAGAAAGTGGGGACAATTAAGGGAAGGAGAGCGGGAAGGGAAGGAGAAGGAGGAGAAGAGAAAAGAAGGGGAGGGGGAAGAGAAGAGAAGAGAAGAGAAGAGAAGAGAAGAGAAGAGAAGAGAAGAGAAGAGAAGAGAAGAGAAGAGAAGAGAAGAGAAGAGAACGAATGGCGTGGAGAAGAGAGAAGGAAGGAAGGAGAGAGAAAAGAAGAAGGAAGGGAGGGAGGGAGGGAGGGAAAGAAAGAGAAGAGAAGAGAAGGACTATGGGATGGCAACAAGCTTTTGCATGCAAAGAAATCACAACAAACAATAAGGGAATATTCAGATCACCTTATCACCTTTCAGTCCATGTTCTCCTGGATTTCCCATCAACCCCTGGTTTAAAAAAAAAGAAAGAATCGCATGTCACCTTCCTTCCAGAAGTCTTTCTCTGGACAGGAAAGGCAAGCAAAGAAACCTATAAGAGAACAGACTTCACTTAACGTTCAGCTCTAACCAGGTTTAACCCAAATTAAAGCTGGCAGGTTGGATTTTTGGAAAGATGATCTTGGAATTTAGGTCATCCTGGTTAAAAGTAGACCCAAATTTCCCTTTCGATTCCTCTTCAGGTTATCACTCCTGCTACATATTTGGGGGCTCAACCGTTGAATCTGCTGAATTTCTCCTTCGGTCTCCTACTTCTCCAGAGCAGATCTGGAGTCAACTAAGAAAAAGGACTTCTTTGACTCACCTTTAGTCCTTTTGGTCCCGGGAAGCCCATTTCTCCAAGAAAACCTACATCACCCTGGTGAAAGAGAGGAGGTTTAGATTAGGAAGATAGCCAGAAACACCTTCTGGTGCCTTCAAGAGCTACCTCTTCTCTCTTTTTTCCTAGGAGAAACTTGTTGGAGGTAGAAATCCTAGGAAGCTTATAGGTCAATGATGGCAAACCTTTACGGCACCAAGTGCCCAAACCAGAATGTGCGTGCATATGAGCACTCTTGGTCTTCACGTGTGCCGGAGCACCAGAAACCTGAAGACCAGCTGGCCGCCACACACATATGTGGTTTTTTTTGCCATTTGTTGCTGTTTTTGGGGCCATTTTCAGGCCGTAAATGGCCAGAAAATGGCCTGAAAATGGCCAAAAAATGGCCTGAAAACAGACTGGAAAATGGCTCCAAAACAGCCCCCAAAATGGCCCAGAAAATGGCCTGATAAACCACCTGAAAACCGCCTGAAAAACAGCCTGAAAATGGCCAAAAAACCAGCCCAAAAATGGCCTGGAAAATGGCCTGATAAACTGCCTGAAAACAGCCTGAAAACAGCCTGAAAAATGGTCCTGAAAGCAGCCCAAAAAACGGCCCAAAAAACAGCCCAAAAAATGGCCCGGAAAATGGCCTGATTAAACTGCCTGAAAACAGCCTGAAAATGGCCAAAAAATGGCCTGAAAACAGACCAGAAAATGGCCTGAAAACAGCCTGAAAAATGGTCCTGAAAGCAGCCCAAAAAACGGCCCAAAAATGGCCCAGAAAATGACCTGATTAAACTGCCTGAAAACAGCCTGATAAACAGTCTGAAAACCGCCTGAAAACCAGCCTGAAAATGGCCAAAAATGGCCTAAAAACAGCCTGAAAAATGGAACTGAAAGCAGCCCAAATAACGGCCCAAAAAATAGCCCAGAAAATGGCCCAGAAAATGGCCTGATAAACTGCCTGAAAAACTGCCTGAAAAACGGAACTGAAAGCAGCCCAAATAACGGCCCAAAAAATAGCCCAGAAAATGGCCCAGAAAATGGCCTGATAAACTGCCTGAAAAACTGCCTGAAAAACAGCCTGAAAATGGCCAAAAAATGGCCCAAAAACCAGCCCAAAAATGGCCCGGAAAATGGCCTGATAAACTGCCTGAAAACAGCCTGAAAACAGCCTGAAAAATGACCTGAAAATGGCCTGAAAAACAGCCAAAGAAATGGCCGAAAAAATTGGCCTGTTTTTGGGGCCATTTTTCAGGTGCTCCGGCGCCTGTGAAGACCAGGAGAGCAGCTGGCGATGGCGCATGTGCCCACAGAGAGGGCTCTGCGTGGCACCTCTGGCATGGGTGCCATAGGTTCGCCATCATGGTTATAGGTTGTCCCACGCTACAAAGCTCTTTTGTGGATCTACGTTGTATGAACAATGCTGCAAAGTTCCTTAATGCCGAAGCAATCTCTTTCTTGTTTTTTTACACACTCATGTACACAGAAGCAATCTCTTTCCTGTCTTTCTCATACAAGAAATCCACAGAGTTTGGAGCACAGTCTTCAGACTGCCTCCAGAGTAGAGATGAATGAACTCTTTGATGGGGATACCGCATGGCTGAAGGTGCTGTGTGTGTACACTGAGTTGGGCCCTTCTGAAGAACAGATCCTTTCTTCATGAAACTTTTCACAGAGGCTTCTTTGGAAGAAAGAATTGGCTTCACGGAGCTGGCCGGAATAAATTTGCCGGAATAGAAACAAGCGGGCTCAGGTTACAGCACATGGTCGGATCAAACAATACTGAATGCCCCCATGGAAAGATGGAAGTTGAGCCACAGCTAGTGGGATACTCAGCTTCAAGGGGAGGAAACATGGGGAACTCAACTGGTGAGAGTATGGCAATGAAGGTTTAAATATTTTCCAGGAAGACATGGGGCCCACTCTGGAAACAGGGGGTGGGCTTTTGAGGATTCACAGGGGTTCAGGAGAACCTCTAGCTAAGATTCTGTGCAGTTCAGAGAACCCCCAAATCCCACTGCTGGCTGGCCCTGCCCACCCCGCCCCACTCCTCCCAGGAGCCCATTTTGGATGCAGGTAAGTGCAGGGTGCGTGTGGAGGCTCGGGGAGGGCAAAAAAAATGGGCCTATCGGAAGTTCGGGAAGGCCTGTTTCTGGCCAGAGGGCCTCCGGTGCCTGGGGAGGTTGTTTTAACCCCTCCCAGAGGCTCAAAGAAAGCCTCCGGAGCCCAGGGAGGGCCAAAATGCCCCCCCCTGGCCATGGTGCAGACCGATTAGGCCACACCCACCATGGCCACACCCACCCAGCAACCAGGCAGAGAACCCCTTGCTAAAATTTTTGAATCCCACCCCTCTCTGGAAATATTCTGATTATCCATGCAAACTTGAGTGTGGAGCCTTCTTGGAACGGTTGAAAGGAACTTGTTGTAGACTTGAGATAAGATGATGTGGTATCCCTCCCCCTGTGTTGAGAGAGGGCTGTTCAGTTTTGACATAGATGGCCTCTTTGACCCCCTCTTTCAAACCAGCAATCCTCTCTGTCCAAAATATGAACGTCGTTGTCTTCAAAGGAGTGGCCGTTGTCCTTTAAATGCAGATGGACCGCTGAATCTGGTCCTGATTGGTTTGTTCTCCTATGTTGCGTCATGAGTTTATGAAGTGGTTGTTTTGTTTCCCCAATGTACAGATCTGCACACGGCTCACTGCACTGTACTGCATATACTAGGTTGCTGAATCTGTTCCTGATAGCTTTGTTGCAGGAACCAATCTGGGTTGGTCACCTGGACCAGAAGTTTTGTCTTCCGAGCTTTCGGACACGTGCCGGAGCCTATCTTCAGGGAACTTCTCTCTAGCCTTCATTCATGATGGGTTTGTTTTTTAGGGTTAGGTTTAGAATTAGAATCCCAGGCGAGGAGGAACCATTTCTGGAGCTAGGGGGAAATGGCCTGATCAGGCCTGATCCACGTAGATGATGTGTCTCTCTTAAAACCCAGTTAGTTAATGTTCAACTGTCCAAAAGGTTGTCTACAACTTGGATCCACCATGACAGGTTCATCAAAGATAGGTTGTAAATGTACAAATTGGTGATGGGCGAACCGGTAACAGTGGCTGCGGGAGGCTCCGCTCACCTACCCGGACATCATCACATCCCATTTATCCACGTTTTTAGGCGGAGCCTCCCGCCAGTTTTTCTACCGGTTTTTGCGAACCGGTCCGAACCAGGGGCAATCCACCCCTGAATTCCACCCCTGGTACAAATGGACCACGAAGTCTTAGGAACACAAGGAGCCTGGAGGTTGTCGTTTATGAGATCTCCAGTTCAAATCCAGCGTACAGCTGCGTCGCCCAGTTTGGGCCCAGAAGTGACTTTTTCTCCTCTTCCTCTGAGTTTTTCCTCTCTGCTCCTTTATCGGAAAGCGATGCCGATGTGTAATTTGTGCTTTACCTTCACTTTCCTATCAAGAGATCCGCTTCCAGATAGCCTCCCTCCCCTTCTCCCCTGAGGGGTGGGGGGGGATGGAAAACACTCCGCAGCATTGTTTATACAACACCGGACCACACAACAGGATGCGTGTGTCTCTCGGTGTGTGTCTGTGTGTGTTTTCCAACTCACCAAGTGTCAGAAATGAAACGTTCAATCCCTGCCCGCTGGAAGGCTTTTACAAGAAGGCTACAGATTTAAATCCTAGCCCTGATTTGGGAGGGGAAGCAAAGGATTTTCAGCACCTCAAAGAGGAAATTGGTGGTGGTGGGGGGCAATGGTGGTCAAATGGGGTGCAGCAACCCAGATACAGGGGAGTCAGACAGCCCTGTCTCTGTTTGCAAGAACTGGGCACCTGCCATGGCTAATCTTTTGATTCAGGAGAGGCCCGAGTGGCAAATTTTTGCTTATCGTCCTCCACCAGCTCCTCCTTAACCCCCAGCTGCTAAAGAAATGCATAGTAGCTTTATTGTTCTTTCGAAAGAGCTTGGGAGAGGGATAAAAAGGGATTGTCTGCTTTTTCGGTACTTACAAGAAGGCCGGGGACTCCAGGGGGACCAAGGACTCCTAGGTCTCCCTAAACAGAAAGAAAGAAAGAATGAACGGTTAGGACCTGTTTGTTGAGTCGAGGTGTGGGAAGAGAGTTTTGGCAAGGCTGGGGCCAGAGAGACCCCACCACCGTCCCCGATTTGCTTAGTGGGGTCATGGAGCAGGAGCTCTTTTCCACCAGCAGAAATGCAGAAGCGGCGGCGGCAGCAGCAACAACAACAGGAGAGCTTTGCCAACCCCAGATGGCTCTCTCTGACCGTGCCAGCTAAGTGAAAAGGCTGAAGGGGGTTCCCCTCCTCCTCCACCAGGAAGGGGTAGGAGAGGAGGAGGAATTGGAGGAGGAGGAGGGGGAGGGGGAGGGGGAGGGGGAGGGGGAGGGAGAGGAAGAATTGCAGGAGGGGAGCGAGGAGGAGGAGGAGGAGGAAGAGTCATACAGAAGTGGAAGAAGCTTCTCAGTGACATTGAAAAACAGAAATCAAGACCCAAGGGAAGAAAAAAAAGGAGGAGGAGGAGGAGGAGGAGGAGGAGGAGGAGGAGGAGGAGGAAATTGAAGAGGAGGAGGAAGAAGGAGAGAAAGAAGAAGAAGAAGAAGAGGACATTGAAGAGGAGGAGGAAGAAGAAGAAGAGGAGGAGGAGGTGGTGGTGGTGGTGGTGGTGGAGGAGGAGGAGGAGGAGGAAATTGAAGAGGAGGAAGAAGAAGAGGAAGAGGAAGAAGGAGAGGAGGAGGAGGAAGAAGAGGAAGAGGAAGGAGAGAAAGAAGAAGAAGAAGAGGACATTGAAGAGGAGGAGGAAGAAGAAGAAGAGGAAGAGGAGGAGGAGGAGGTGGAGGAGGAGGAGGTGGAGGAGGAAGAGGAGGAAGAAGAAGAAGAAGAAGAAGAAGAAGAAGAAGAAGAAGAAGAAGAAGAAGAAGAAGAAGAAGAAGAAGAAGAAGAAGAAGAAGAGGAGGAGGAGGAGGAGGAGGCGGAGGAGGAGGAGGAGGAGGAAGAGGAGGAGGAGGAGGAGGAGGAAGAGGAAGAAGAGCAGGAGAAGGAGGAGGAGAAAAGAAGAAGAGAAGGAAGGGGAGGGGGAGGAGGGGAGGAAAAAGATGGAAGAATGGTGGAAGAAAGGGAGGAGGAGGAGAAGGAGAAAGAGAAGGAAGAGGTCCTAGTCAAATGAGGAAAGGGAAGGGAAAGGAAAAAGGAAAGGAAAGGAAAGGGGGAAAGGAAAGAAAAGGAAAAGAAAAGAAAAGAAAAGAAAAGAAAAGAAAAGAAAAGAAAAGAAAAGAAAAGAAAGGCAAGGCAAGGCAAAGGAAAGGAAGGGAAAGGAAAGAAAAGGAAAGGAAAGGAAAGAAAAGAAAAGGAAAGGGGAAAAGGAAAGGAAAGGAAAGGAAAGGAAAGGAAAGGAAAGGAAAGGAAAGGAAAGGAAAGGGAATTAAAACAAAGAGAGAGAGAAGAAAGCAGTGTCATTCCCCTCCTTACATCCAACCTATGAATCTCTTATGAAGTTCAACAAAATCCCACAAAGT
This sequence comes from Arizona elegans, assembly GCA_022577455.1. Taxonomy (NCBI): domain Eukaryota; kingdom Metazoa; phylum Chordata; class Lepidosauria; order Squamata; family Colubridae; genus Arizona; species Arizona elegans. The sequence goes on from JAKOOJ010000031.1 coordinate 1,723,161, forward strand.
TGCTGTCCCTTCACCCATTTTAGAGACTCTGGAATCGGGGCTGAAAAGAAGAAGTGCCCTATGTCTTTTCCCCTCCAGGTAAAACTTGAAACTGGATCTTTTCAGACCAAGAAACCATGCCAGATTGGGAATGGGGAGAGGAGTGGGGAGGAAATATGCTTAGATACACACACACACACACACACAATTGCGTGTAAACACGTATTATGGTTAGTTACATAAAACAGACGGCTTTCAGCTGGAGAAACTGGCATCCGTGACTCTAGGGAAGGGAGCCTATGAGCATAACTTCAGGAGCTCATATGTTTTTTTGGGGGGGACAGATAGAAAAAGCTCCATCCATTTGAGAAAAGTTTGAACAACAAAGCTGTTCAAGAACTTCTGAAAATGCCTCCTTAAAAAGTCAATGTGTGTGAGTCTGCTTGTGTGAATGCAGCTTTACAGAAGCCAGATAACCAAATCCATGACAATAAAGGCTTAATAATTATTTTGCTTTCTCTTGTTCCCACCAGTTTCTGTTTTTACTTGACTATTAACCTCGATGGACACAATCCAAGGATGAGGAATGACTTGGGACATGGAGATAATCTGCTAGGAGAAGTGAAAATAGGCAATGAGCTTGAAATGAAATATTCTGGCCCTGAATGGACTTGGGGAAAGCAACATCCATGGCAGTGGACTCCCTTGCCCTCAAACTGAGGAGACGTGGCCGACCTTCTGGGTCCACCCTCAAGAGAAGAGAGTTATGAGCTCAAAGTTGGAATCTTGCTTGCTAGGGCTGCTAACTCTGGATGTATGGATGGACGGATGGACAGATGGATGGATGGATGGATGGATGGATGGATGGATGGATGGATTGATGATGGATGGGTGGGTAGATGGGTAGATGTGTGGAAGGATAGATGGATGGATAGCTGGATGGATGCATGGGTGGGTGGGTGGAAGGATGGATGGATGGATGGATGGATGGATGGATGGATGGATGGATAGATGGATGCATGGATGCATGGATGGATGGATGGATGCATGGATGGATGCATGGATGGATAGATGGATAGATCGATGGATAGATCAATGGATAGATTGATGGATAGATCAATGGATAGATTGATGGATAGATCAATGGATAGATCGATGGATAGATCGATGGATAGATCGATGATGGATGGGTAGGTGGGTGGGTAGGTGAATGGGTGGAAGGATAGATGGTTGGGTGGGTGGAAGGATAGCTGGATGGGTGCATGGGTGGGTGGGTGGAAGGATGGATGGATGGATGGATGGATGGATGGATGGATCGATGGATGGATCGATGGATGGATCGATGGATGGATCGATGGATAGATCGATGATGGCTGGGTAGGTGGGTGGGTGGGTGAATGGGTGGAAGGATAGATGGTTGGGTGGGTGGAAGGATAGATGGGTGGGTGGGTGGGTGGGTGGAAGGATAGATGGATTGATAGATGGCTGGCTGGCTGGATGGATGGATGGATGGATGGACAGATGGACGGATGGATGGATGGATGGATGGTTGGAGAGATGGATAGATGGCTGGATAGATTGATGATGGATGGGTGGGTGAATGGATGGATGGATAGATGGGTGGGTGGGTGGGTGGGTGGGTGGATAGATGGATAGATGGGTGGGTGAGTGGGTGGGTGGATGGATGGATGGGTGAAAGGATGGATGGATTGATGGACACTTTGCCTCCAGAGATTGTGGGTGCTCCCTCACTGGAGGTTTTCAAAAATCAACTGGACAACCATTTGATTAGAATGGTATAAATTCTCCTGCCTTGAGCAGGGTGTAGAACGAGAAGACCTCCAAGATCCCTTCCAGCCTTATGATTCTATATTCTTCTATTTCAAGAAAATTCAGATTCAGATCCATCAATGTTTCTATCCTGGAATTTGCTCCCTCGGGGACTGGACACTTTCTTCTTCACCCCTGCTGAAGGTCTCCTTTTCAAACAAGCTGGGACCTTCTGCTTTTGGTGGAAAGACCATGAAAAACAAAAAAACAAGGCAAAGCCATCTCAAGGGAAGAGTCCTCTCCACTGAAGGCTCAGGATTGCAGCCAATTGAGATTCTCCTGTTTTCTCAAAGAGATCTTTCAAAAAGTGACCTCAAGATCTGGGTTGGATTATTCCTTTTTAAAAATAAAAATAAAAATGAACCCAACATGTTTCAGGGGAAAATCTGATTTTTGGAAACCATGAAATTGGGGAAAGGCACAGAAACTCCAAATCCTCTTGGTTGACTTACGATTACGTTCTCACGGAATGTTCTATATTTGAAATCAGGAGACCATTTGGCTCTCCCGTGAACAGATCCAGGTTTGTGGCCTCCGCGTCCTAATTATTAACTTCTGTGGTGGGTGGGTGGGTGGAAAAATGTCCGTGGAAGTTGGTGGGGGGAAAAAAAAAAACATCTATTCCGGAACAGGACGTATCTCAAGAAGATCGCGTGGTTTTGAACGCTTGATGGAAATCCTTCAGCGGAACTGATTGGCTTCCAAAGCCTGTGTCAACCATATTCAGTTGTCCATATTCTTGGTTATTTTTATTTTCCAACGTAATTTTTCAACGTGAACGAGGCCCTCCAGAGGCCGGAAAAGGCCCATTTGTCCATTTCCGTTGGGACCAGAAGTCTCGTTTTTTGTTCTCCCCAGGCTCCAGAGCCTTTCTAGGAGCCTGGGGGGGCAAAAATGGCCTTCCCCACACACCCCGGAGGCCCTCCACAGGCCAGAAACAGCCCTTTGGCAATTTCCGGTGGGACCAGAAGGCCTGTTTTTTGCTCTCCTCAGCCTCCAGAGCCTTTTTAGGAGCCTGGGGAGGATGAAAATGGCCTTCCCCACACATCCCGGAGGCTGGAAACAGACCGTTTGCCGATTTCCGGTGGGAAGGGGAAGGCCGTTTTCGCCCTCCCCAGGCTCCTAGAAAGGCTCTGGAGGCTGGGGAAGAGCCAAAAACGGGCCTTCTAGTCCCACCAGAAGTTGGCAAACGGGCCATTTCCAGCCTCCGAAGGGCCTCAGGAGGGTGAGGAAGGGCGTTTTTGCCCTCCCCAAGCTCCTAGAAAGGCTCTGGAGCCTGGGGAGAGAGAAAAACAGGCCTACCGGGCCCACTGCGCCATCGCGTGCCAGCAGCATGGGGGGCACGTGCATGTGCGGGGGCGGGACGCATAGAATAATAGGTGTGGGCACACATGTGCATGACCCCCTTTCCCTCCCCCGCTCCTGGCACACGATGGCAAAAAGGTTAGCCATCACTGACCTACGGGCTTCTAAGCTCAACAGCTGGAAACATCTGGATGGCAAAACAGAGGCTTACTTCTGCATTACCACACTTTCAAAGTTGAGACAACCAACCACTCAATTGAGCTCTTCCAATCCAACCAAGTCTTGGGCTCCCATCTTTTGATCTTGGACCTCCATCTTTTGATCTCGAACCCCATCTTTTGCTCTTCTCCCTTTGGCCCAAACCTCTACTGACAGGGGACAAGCGTTGTTGTTTTTTTAAATTCACAAGGATTAGTGACACTACCATGAAGTGGCATCCAATAGAGCAGGGGTCGGCAATCTTAAACACTCAAAGAGCCATTTGGACCCATTTCCCACAGAAAAGAAAACACCGGGAGCCACAAAACCCTTCCCGTGCCTGACTATTTCCTGAGCAGCCACAAAACTAATATATGTAGTTGAATTAAACATTCTGTTTTCTTCTGAAACTTTTCTTTTCTTGGATTTATCCATGGTTGGCCTACCGGGGTTGAAAAGCTCAATAAATCGTGTGCTGGCTGGTGTCGCACATTGGCGATTGTGACATATATTTTGAGTGACAGGGAGCCGCAGCACAGGGGTGAAAGAGCCACATGCGGCTCCAGAGCCACAGGTTGCTGACCCCTGCAATATTTATTTATTTTATTTATTTTATTAGATTTCTATACCGCCCTTCTTCCGAAGGACTCAGGGCGGTGAACAGCCAAAAGATAAAACACGAAAATACAAAATTTAAAATAGATTAAAACAGAGTAAAATAGAGTAACCTTTTCCTCTACTCAAAAATCCTCATTTTTTTAAATAAAGAAAGCAATCCTTTTGTAAACCTTTTATATCTTTATAAAAGATGCATTTGGAAAAAAAAGAATACCATGTTTTTAAAAGTGGACAGGGGAAATAAAAGTGAACGTAGCCTGGGAGGGAAATGCATTTTTAAAAGCTCTCAGAAGAGCCAAGAACTCTATTAAAGAAATGTGTGCTAAAAGAGAAAGTGTATGGTGATATTTACATTAATATCTACACACATCTGGGCAGGAACGGGAAACTGGGGGCCCCAGAGGTGGCTGATCTCCAAGCATCCATGAAAATGGACAATATCGGATAGGATTCCTAAGATATGTAGGTCAATCCTATCAGAAAACCACAGCCCCCTAGTTCCATGCATTAGGGAAAGCTGGATTCTAAATCTTTTATAATAGACTAACAGCTGGAAGGAACCTTGGAGGTCTTCTAGACTGACCCCCTGCTCAGGCAGGAAACCTTACAGCATTTCAGACAAATGGTTGTCCAATCTCTTCTTTAAAACTTGATATTTGGCATCAAAATGAACGATACACAGATGCCACGCTGTTCATATATATTAAAAAGTTCCAGTCTTGGAGCATTCACAACTTCTGGAGGCAAGTCATTCCACTGATTAGAATCAGAATCAGAATAGAACTGAAAGGGAGGTCGTAAGCAGCGGTGGTATAAATAGCAAATGCTGATCCTTTGCTATTTCCAGGCCAGCCCTGTGGGCCAGATCTAACCACCCCCATGGGCCGGATCCAGCCCGCAATGTCAACTCGCAAAGCATCCCTGGCCTGTTCCCGAGTTGCCATAGGCCAGGGGGGATGGGAAACCGGTGAAATGGCACAGCAGCCAAAGACAGATGCACATTCCATGCTTCTCTCTCTCAAGGCTGTCTCCCAGGGTTACCTACAGCAGCCGGAGGGGAATGACCTCTACTGAAATTGTTCTGTTGGTGAATGTGATTGATGATACACCCTGGGGGGAGGGGGGAAACAGGGTCATAATTGGAGCGTAAATTATGTAAGGTCAGAGCTGGCTTCACTTGGGAACATGCTGACATGAATCTCCTAATAAATAACTGGATTTCTTTTGAAGCTTGGCTCGAGGCTCATAATTTAATTAGGGCATCCGTCAGAACCCTAACATGTGGGCCTTGAATTTAACACTCCTGTCGTAAGTCGAGGAGTATCTGTGTAGCATAGTCATGCTCCTCAGGACTTCCTCTCAAAATAAAACCTCGCCAAAACAGAGCACAGGTGCCTGATTGCTCCATCCTGTCCACAAAGAGAGTACCGTGTTTCCCCAAAAGACGCATTAGGGCTTATTTTCTGGTTAGGTCGTATTTTGGGGAAAATACGGTACTAAATGCACCCATCTGGATGACAGTCTTAACTGGGGCTTATTCTGGGGAGTAGGGCTTATATTATGAGCATCCTGAAAAATCATACTAGGGCTTATTTTCCAGTTGGGTCTTATTTTTGCGGAAACAGGGTAGCAATTCATCTCATTTGCTACTCAAATATTTTGCACACTTTGCAAAAAAAAAAAAAAAGAGGGGCTTAATTTCACAAGGGAACCTCAGACCACAGTAGAAACCAAGTGGCTGCTTGCAGGAAGCCAATCCCAAACCTACAAGAACGAAGTTCTATCAACTTACCGGGTTTCCATCAATACCTGGCGGTCCACGTTCCCCCATATCGCCTGGAAAACCCTGAGGGATGAAGGAAAGGGGGGGGGAAACACGTTTCCATTATTTTTCTGTTGTGACGCAGGAGAAGAACAGAAGATGTGTCAGGAGACAAATGCATTGCGTTAAAGGTTTTGGCACTTTATGCCCATCACGAAAAGGACCAGAATCTGGATGAGTGAAGACCCATTTTCTTCGAAGATGGTTTGATTGTCTACCTTCCCTAACAATCCTTTCCAGGCAATTTGTACCTGGAATTGTAAACCAAATCTTTGTCCACCCCTCCAAAAAAATGGTTTATGAGAAAGGGACAATTTAGTGAGGTGAGGCGAGGACCATAATCATACCCTGCAATTCACTCGTGGCAATTATGAATTGTGGAGTTATGTGCACTCAAAGAATAGACTAGACTAGACTAGAATAAGGAATGGAATGGAAATTGGAATAGAATAGAATAGAATAGAATAGAATAGAATAGAATAGAATAGAATAGAATAATGGAATGGAATGGAAATTGGAATGGAATGGAATGGAATGGAATGGAATGGAATGGAATGGAATAGAATAGAATAGAATAGAATAGAATAGAATAGAATAGAATAGAATAGAATAGAATAGAATAGAATAGAATAGAATAACAGAGTTGGAAGGGACCTTGGAGGTCTTCTAGTCCAACCCCCTGCTTAGGCAGGAAACCCTACACCACTTCAGACAGATGGTTATCCAACATCTTCTTAAAAACTTCCAGTGTTGGATCATTCACAACTTCTGGTGGCCAGTTGTTCCACTGATTAATTGTTCTCACTGTCAGGAAATTTCTCCTTAGTTCTAGGTTGCTTCTCTCCTTGGTTAGTTTCCATCCATTGCTTCTTGTCCTGCCCTCAGGTGCTTTGGAGAATAGCTTGACTCCCTCATCTTTGGGGCAGCCCCTGAGATATTGGAAGAGTGCTATCCTGTCTCCCCTAGTCCTTCTTTCCATTAAACTAGACAAACTCAGTTCCAGCAACCGTTCTTCATATGTTTCAGCCTCCAGTCCCCTTAATCATCTTTGTTGCTCTTCTCTGCACTCTTTCTAGAGTTTCCACATCTTTTTTACATTGTGGCCACCAAAACTATATGCGATATTCCAAATGTGATCTTACCAAGGCATTATGAAGACCTTGGTGAGGTCTTCTACAAGGACCTGGGAGGTCTTCTAGTTGCTCTTCTCTATACTCCTTCTAGAGTCTCCATAACTTTTTTTTTACATCGTGGTGACCAAAACTGGATGCAGGATTCCAAGTGTGGCCTTACCAAGGCATTATAAAGTGGTCTTAACACTTCACGTGATCTTGATTCTATCCCTCTGTTTATGCAGCCTAGAACTGTGTTGGGCAACCTAGAACAAAGTTTCTCCAATGCTACAGTGAGGAACCCAAGTTTCTTTTGTGCATCTCCTGTGCATAATTGTGGTTCCCCACAGCCCTCTCCTACATGGCCTGAACCTGCCTACTTGCATGTCCATCAAACTGGAAGAAGGAAAGAAGAAAGGCGTCCAAGTCTGATAGTAATGCCTGACTAGGTGGCTCAGTGGCTAAGACGCTTGAGTGTGTCGATCAGAAAGGTCGGCAGTTCGGTGGTTCGAATCCCTAGTACAGGTCTCCTGCCCGAGCAGGGGGTTGGACTAGATGACCTCCAAGGTCCTTTCCAACTCCGTTACTGTTACTGACTTCGTGCCTTTTTCTACACACAAAAGACCAGGAGCCACGCACACACACGCTTTTGTGCAAAGATTTCACCGACAAGCAATTCCAAGCTTCCGAAAGGATTTTTTGACTGACATGTTGCCAAAGAGGAAGATCAACCACAAAGATTTGCATTTGGGCGCTTCGCCCAGAGTTCATCAAATTTCTATAGAATCAAAAGCAGCATTCAGATGAATGCAGGGAAGTATTTTTATTTTATTTTTATTTTTTTAAACCAGGCAGGCCAGCGTGAATGCATTCTCCATTGTCCAAAGGGAAAGAAAAATTTACATCTGGCCTCTTTCTTAAACTTGGTATCGTTTACCCCAACACACACACACACACACACACACACACACACACACACACACACACACAAAACAGTCTGTGCCACGGATATGTGGTGGATCATATTATCAGCCGTGTCAATCAAGCTGTTAGGTCATCAAGCATGGAATGGATCCAGGAATGGGCTGCTGCTGGGGGTTTGGGAGAACCTCTAGCTAAGATTCCATGCAGTTCAGAGAACCTCCAAATCCCATGCCTGGCTGGCCCCGCCCACCCTGCCCCGCCCCTCCCAGGAGTCCCCACCTGGCCCGTTTTGGATGCAGGTAAATTCAGGGTGCATGCGGAGCCTCGGGGAGAAAAACGGGCCTATCAGAAGTTAGGGAAGGCAGGAAACGGGGCTGTTTCTGGCCTCCAGAGGGCCTCCGGAGCCTTCCTGGAGGCTCGAGAAAAGCCTCCGAAGCCTGGGGAGGGTAAAAATGCTGCCCCCCCCCCTCGGCCATGGTGCAGGAGGTAGACTAGGCCACGCCCACCATGGCCATGCCCACCCAGCAACCGGGCAGAGAACCCCTTGATAAAATCTTTGAAGCCCACCCCTGAATGGGTCTATCATCTCCCTTAAGAGGCAGGAGTAACACACGCTCCCCACAAGATGCGATCGATTGTTGGAATCCATGCTGCTTTCTAAAAATCCAGATAGGATCCCAGCTTCACTGCAGTCCCGGGGGGGGGGGTGGAGGGGGCAATGAAACATTCCAGCTAGATGGGATCAGCAGGAACTTCCAGCAAAAATCTACTGACTTGTACTGTGAGTCATTTTGATGAACTATCTCATCAAAGTGATTTTTCCCTGGCACTGATTGTTCAGATACATTTTTAGATTAGAGGGAAGGCAGGAAGTCAGCTACAATACAGTAGCTGTTGAAATTCAACACTTTTGATGCTGGAAAGCTATCAGGAACTCTCCTTTCCAGGCGCTTAACTAGTTAAATCATTTAGCTCTAAATGAGGCTCTTCCGAGCCCAAAATTCTTCTGCAATGGTCTGGAGAACCTGTTTTAAGCACACCATCCTGGGCTCTAAACTCAAACGTCCATGGAGATTCTCAGTCCTCCAGGTCATGGCTGTCCCAAAGGTGATTTTTTTCAAGAGGCAACTGGACTTTCTGGTTTTTCTTGAAGACGTCTCGCTTCTCATCCAAGAAGTTTCTTCAGTTCTGGTGGAGGATGGAAGTCAGTCAGAACTGAAGAAGCTTCTTGGATGAGAAACAAAACGTCTTCAAGGAAAAATGAAGTCCAGTTGCCTCTTGAAAAAGCACCTTTGGGACTGAATGTCTGTGGAGATTCTCAGTCATCCAGGTCATGGTTATCCCAATGGTGCTTTTTTTCAAGAGGACTTCCTTGTTTTTGTTTGAAGATGTTTCTTCTTCTTCTTCAGAGCTGAAGAAGCTTCTTGGATGGGAAGTGAAACGTCTTCAAAGAAAAACAAGGAAGTTCAGTTGCCTCTTGAAAAAGCACCTTTGGGATTTAAACTCACATCCTTAATGAAGACTGCCTTTACTTCCAACGTGATTTGGACTCTGGTGGCCCGCTAAACAGAACATCGTAATTTCCCCAGCTGAAGATGGCTTCTGACTATCAAGACAATGATACGGTCCCTTTTTCTTTTTTTCCCTCCAGCTACTCTGCAGAAGATCTAAAGATGAGAATCCACATTCACGTCAACTGCCCCACAAACGATCTCATCAGATCCTTGGCAGTTCCTTGAACGAGCTAGCCTTCAATTCTGCTTGTTGGCGGGATATAAGATCAAGACTCATTTCTCCTATTTCCCAGAGATTCCCTGGTTCACCTGATATTTTCAGCCTTTATTTCCTACTCCAGGACGCAGACCCTAATATAAGTCTAAAGGTGGGAAAAATTTTTGCTGCAGTCGTGGCTGGGAAAAAAACGGGAAAAGAGACGGGTAAGCCCGACGGCAGAGGATCACTAGTACCAACAGTACAGATTTTATTTTTATTTATTTATTTTTTATTTATTTTTATATGCCGCCCTTCTCCGGAGACTGAGGGTGGCTTACAGTGCGTTAAGGAATAGCCTTCATACTTTTGTATATTTTATACAAAGTCAGCTTATTGCCCCCCAACTGGCTCCTCATTTTACCCACCTTAGAAAGGATGGAAGGCTGAGTCAACCTTGAGCCTGGGGAGAATTGAACTCGCAGTAATTGCAGGCAGCTGGATGTTAAACGCTGCCTTAATAGGAGGCATTAGCCTCCTACGCCACTCAGGCTCCTTATTTGAGACAGTAGATGGTGTACTGTCCCATGATCTATCCATATTTGTAAAATATGCTCCCTTTCTTTGTCTATTTTAATTTGGTCTCTGACCGCAATAAAAGCTTACTTACTTACTTGTTGGTTTTTTAACCTTGTGCCTGAACACAAGGAATAGGATAGACCAAAAGTTGGAGCCCCCACACTGCGACTGGGTTTCAGTAGAAATGGTGATGGATTTTAGAAGAAACCCTCCCATCCTACCACCTCTTACAATACTAAACAACACCGTATCAACAGTAGAGTCCTTCAAGTTTCTAGGTTCTATCATATCTCAAGACTTAAAATGGACACCTCACATCAAAAACGTCATCAGAAAAGCTCAACAAAGAATGTTCTTTCTGCGCCAACTCAGGAAGCTCAAACTGCCCAAGGAGCTGCTGATCCAGTTTTACAGAGGAATTATTGAGTCTGTCATCTGCACCTCTATAACTGTCTGGTTTGGCTCTGCAACCCAAAAAGACAGACAGAGACTTCAGAGGAGAATTAGAACTGCAGAAAAAACAACGGCTGCCAACCTGCCTTCCATGGAGGACCTCTATACTGCATGAGTCAAAAAGAGGGCTGGGAAAATATCTACAGACCCCTCACATCCTGGACCTAAACTGTTTCAACTCCTACCCTCAAAACGACGCTATAGAGCACTGCACACCAGAACAACTAGACACAAGGACAGTTTTTCCCCGAATGCCATCACTCTGCTAAACAAATAATTCCCACAACACTGTCAAACTTTTTACTAAGACCGTATTACTATTATTCTTCTCTTCCTTACTAAGCTCTATCTCTTCCCACTTATTACCATAACCATGTTGCTTGCATCTTTCCATTTATATTGTTTTTTACTTGTTTCCTAGTACGATTTGATAGCTTATTAGTAACCTTGACTATCACTAAGTGTTGTATCTTTTTATTCTTGAAGAATGTATTTTATTCTCCGTATGTACACTGAGAGCATATACACCTAAGACAAATTCCTTGTGTGTCCAATCGCACTTGGCCAATAAAAAATTCTATTCTATTCTATTCTATTCTATTCTATTCTATTCTATTCTATTCTATTCTATTCTATTCTATTCCATTCCATTCCATTCCTTTCCTTTCCTTTCCTTTCCTTTCCTTTCCTTTCCTTTCCTTTCCATTCCTTCTCTTTATTCTATTCTATTCTATTCTATTCTATTCTATTCTATTCTATTCTATTCTATTCTATTCTATTCTATCCTATCCTATCCTATCCTATTCCTTCTCTTCATTCTATTCCATTCCATTCCATTCCATTCCATTCCATTCCATTCCATTCCATTCCATTCCTTATCTTTATTCCTTTCCTTTCCTTTCCTTTCCTTTCCTTTCCTTTCCTTTCCTTTCCTTTCCTTTCCTTTCCTTTCCTTTCCTTTCCATTCCATTCCATTCCATTCCATTCCATTCCATTCCATTCCATTCTATTTTTTAAACAATCTATTGACGATCCTCAGAAATGGCTTAAAATTATCCAGCACTCACTGGCAGTGAACGAACAAGCCGTGAGCTCTCCCAACTTGGAACATATTTATAACACAATATTTATCCTGTTGGATTTCATCAAGAGAGTTTGGTTTTTTTCTTTTTGTTTTGTTTTTATGTCTGGCTCACCTCGCCTAATATATCAGTCCACTTTTTTTTTTTTTTATTTGATTTATATGCCGCCCTTCTCCGAAGACTCAGGGCGGCTTACAATGTGCTCAGCAATAGCCTTCATCCTTTTGTATATTTATACAAAGTCAGCTTATTGCCCCCACAACTGGGTCCTCATTTCACCTACCTTAGAAAGGATGGAAGGCTGAGTCAACCTTGAGCCTTGGCGAGATTCGAACCCTGCAGTAATTGCAGGCAGCTGGTCTTAATAACCAGCTTAATAACAGGGTGCCTTAAACCCCTGTACTACCAAGGCTCTTTAAGTACCAATGTACTTAAAGTACATTGTTTCAGGTCTCGAGAGAGAAGAGGGGTTGATTCACCACCTTTCTCACACGCGTCGAAATGAATGTGCAAGACTCAGAAGAAGATGTGCGTGAAGATACGCAGGAGCCAAACTGTTAATTTGCAGGATTGCACTCTATGAATCTGCCTTTCACCTTTTAAAGAACATCCCTTCATAGAGAGGAATCCGTCCAACAGATGGTTAAGAATTTGAAACTATGCATAAAATGTATGTATATTTTTTTTTCCCAGCTAAGGGAGTTCAACCGAAATGCCACGAACCTTTTCAGATAGTCTGCCCTCCTGTTTATGGAGATTAGGCCTCAGTGGAGAAAGACAAATGGAGGAGAATATGACAATGACCCAGGAAGCAAGTGTTGTGGCCCGCAAACTGGCGGCAGACTTGGACGATGAGGAGGTTGGGGAGGAACTTGGGCCAGTTCTGGAGTCTGGGGAAGGCTCTGATGGATGCTCTGCATCGGACGCAGAGATAGAGCCAGAGCCGTCCGGCATTTCCCAGCCACTGGAGAGGCAGCTGCCTTTGGAGGCTGAGATGAGTGAGGAGGAAGAACAGCTGGGGCCTGTTCCAGACGCACATATCCGCAGAGCAGTTAGGAGAGGTGAGCAACGGAGGACAAGGAGTTGACTCAGGAAGCAAGGCATACGTGGACACTGAATGGCCCCTCCTTGGTTAGGGAATAAATAGGAGGAAAGGGGAGTGGTTGTCGTAGGAGACAACCATTCGTATTTGTGAAGATTTTGCTCATTGTGTTTCGTGCCACAAAGACTGCTTGCTAATTTGCAGCTTCTCGGCTGGGAGCTCACGGCCTTGCAATTATTGCAAGGAACTGATAAGGTCTATTGCAGCTATTAATTCCTTGCAGGACTCTTGCCTGGACTTTTCGGTGGGTGAATGCCATTCATTCACAAGAGGTAAATAAAGAGGGGGTTTTCGTGACCAGGAGTTTGTTTCTTGCTCCTGCTAAGGCTGGGTCAGAACAGCAAGGAGAAGACACCAAAGCAAGAGATCAGAGGAAGATCTTGAGTTTCTCCGAGTCTTAAAAAGGGCCACAGAGAAAAGCGATGAAAGGAGAAGAACATGGTAGGAAAGAGTTGGGGAATGAACCACGGAGAGTTAAAAAAGAAAAAGGAAGAAGCAAAATATTGTGGTGGATCTTTTTGAAGGTGCTGCAAAATCTTAAGGTGCTAATTGAGCCCTCGAATTAAAAGGAAGATGACACCTTAATGGATTATAGTTGAGAATGATAAGAGTGAGCTGTGTGAGCGAAATTGAGCTAATTTTTATCCAGGTTTCCAGGTCAGAGGAAGGCCCTCAAAGAACCTTCTTTTTATCTTGCAGAGCCAACCCATCTCATCTAACAAGCCTTATCAAACCCTCCACCAGTTAACAGCGATGTCCCCCAAGGCAGCGTTTTAGGACCCACCCCCTTTATACTTTACATAAATGACATTTGCAATCATATTATAAGCAACTGTGTTCTCTTCGCTGACGACGTAGAACTATTCAATACCACGGACGATGCTGCTGCCCTACAAAGTAACCTTGACTCTGTGTCAGAATGGTCAAACAATTGGCAACTCCAAATCTCAACCAACAAACGCTCCGTCTTACACATTGGCAAAAAAAATAAATAAATCAGAAGACCAAATACAAGCTGGGTGGATACGACCTCGTAGATGACCCTCACTCTGTCAAGGACTTTGGAGTACTCATCTCAAACAATCTAAGCACCAGAGCTCACTGTAACAGCATTGCCAAAAAGGCATTAAGAGCTGTAAACCTAATCTTGCGAAGCTTCTTCTCCGGTAATATTATACTGCAAACTACAAAACCTTTGCTAGACCAATTCTCGAATACAGCTCGTCTGTCTGGAATCCTCACTGTATATCGGACATTAATACAATTGGCCGAGTCTGGAGGTATTTCACGAGAAGAGTCCTCCATTCCTCTGTTCACAACAAAATACCTTATGCCACCAGGCTTGAAATTTTAGGCTTGGACAACCTAGAACTACGCCGCCTACGGTCCAACCTAAGCGTAGTGCACAAAATTATCCGCTACAACGTACTACCTGGCAATGACTACTTCAGCATCAACCGCAACAATACACGAGCAGACAATAGATACAAACTCAAGGTAAACCGCTCAAAACTCAATTGCAGAAAATACGACTTCAGCAACAGAGTGGTCAACCCTGGAATGCACTACCTGACTCTGTGGTTACATCCTCATCCCCCCATAACTTTAACCTTAAGAATGTCTACTGTTGACTTCACCCCATTCCTAAGAGGTCTGTAAGGGGGCGTGCATAAGCGCATCAGCGTGCCTTCCGTCCCTGTCCTACTGTCCCCGTTTATTCGTCCCCGTTTCCTGTATTCATATCCACGTTTATACTTATTCCTGTTACCTCGTACATGTTTGACAGACTAAATAAATAAGTATAAATCTCACCAACCAGGTCTTTGTTGACCAATTCAAGCCAACAGCTATCTGGCTTCCCAACAATTGTGACCACAATTGAAGCTAACATTCCAAACATTTCAGCAATGTTTGTTCTCCACCCATGGTGCACGGCTGGTGTTATCAAGGAAGAAACAGAAACCCTTGCTTATTTTAGGTCGAGCTTCTTGCAGGAATTTGCATTTTGCCGCAAGGAAGGAAGCTCTGCAGCTTCTCAACTGCAGACTTTGTTGAATAAGATAACAAACAGCAAGCCGTCTCTTCTCCAAGGCAGGGAAGCTTCATGTTGCATCAACCGAACCATCAAAGAAGGAACAGGAAATGTGAAGGGATGTTCAAAGCAATCAGCTCCTTGTGTCTCCTCTACAAACTACAGTTCCAGGTCAGACTCCAAACATCCCTTCAGAGTCTGACTCGGAACTGTCATTTGTAGAGAAGATACAAGGAGTTGATCATGCATGGTCTAAGGTGGATCATCAGAAGATAACGGAATAACAGAGCTGGAGGTGACCTTGGAGATTTTCTAGTTCAATCCCCTTGCCCAAGCAGGAAACCCTATACCCATGATGGAGAACCTATGGCACACAGAGAGGTGGGCGGGGCTATATTCGGTGTATAAGACGCACCTAAATTTTCACCCCCTTTTAGGAGGGAAAAAGGTGCATCTTATACTCCCAAAAATACGGTAAGTCTGGAAGATACAAAGATGGCCACACCTGCAGTGTAGGTGACATGCCTCCAAAACAGAAAGGCCACATCAATAAAAAGAAAATTGTTTAGAATCTTCAAATAAAATGACACTCGGGCAGAGCTGAAGCAATTGAGACTTACTGAAAGCTTCTCTTTGCTTTGCTAGAGTAAAATAGATTATTTCCAACTATTACAGACAGGACTTTCCCAGCCATTTGGCTTGCTCTCTTCAAAAATAGTTAGTGGTTTTTTGTTTTTTGTTTTTTTTTAAATTATCTTGGCTCAAGAATGGATGTTCAGTCTTGAGACCCTATTTGAAAAAAAAAAAAGTATTGAGAAATTGGATCCAAGCAGGTGAAACAGTGCCGGGGATACATTCCCAACAATTGCAAAGTTTGCAAAAATGTAACTCTTTACGAAACACATATACCATGGATGGGCTGCTGGGATTCCGCAGGGGTTCGGGAGAACCTCTAGCTAAGATTCGGTGCAGTTCGGAGAACCCCCAAATCCCATTCCTGGCTGGCCCTGCCCAGCCTGCCCCACTTCTCCGAGGAGTTCCCCATGCAGCCTGTTTTGGATGCAGGTAAGTGCAGAGGTTCAGAGAGGGTGAAAAACGGGCCTACTGAAAGTTCAGGAAGAGGGCCTCCGGAGCCTGGGGAGGCCGTTTTCGTCCTCCTGAAGGCTCGAGGAAAGCCTCCGGAGCCTGGGGAGAGCAAACCGCCATGGTGCAGGGGGCCGACTATGCCACGCCCGCCATGTCCACGCCCAGCCAGCAACCGGGCAGAGAACCCCTTGCTAAAATTTTTGAAGCCCACCCATGACATACACGCATGCAGAAGAAAAGGAACGAGGCATTGTAGAAAAGGGGGAATCCGGTTAGGATTCATTTAAAGTAGTAATATGGGGGGATTGGGACAGAGGGAGAGAGAAGAAATAAATCTAGCAAGCATCTCAAAGCTTATGTTGGCTGCAGAGGTCTTGGAAATCCTGTCCTGTGAATAAACTGTCTCTTTCTGCCTTGCCAAATTTAAAAAAAAGGGGGGGGGGCGGTCGGAATAGAGCATCCCATAGCCGGCTGGAGTTTGCGATGCTGCAAAAACTGTGCACAAACGTCGACCAGTTCAAGATCCATTCACACAAGGTCCTTTAATACAGGGTAAAGGTAAAGGTTCCCCTTGCACATATGTGCTGGTCGTTCCCGACTCTAGGGGGCGGTGCTCATCTCCATTTCAAAGTCAAAGAGCCAGCGCTGTCCGAAGACGTCTCCGTGGTCATGTGGCCGGCATGACTCAATGCCAAAGGCGCACGGAACGCTGTTACCTTCCCACCAAAGGGGGTCCCTATTTTTTCTACTTCCATTTTTATGTGCTTTCGAACTGCTAGGTTGGCAGAAGCTGGGACAAGTAACGGGAGCTCACCCCATTACGCGGCACTAGGGATTCGAACCGCTAAACTGCCGATCTTTCAATCGACAAGCTCAGGGTCTTAGCCACTGAGCCACTGAGAATAGAGTGAAAGATCTCTAAAGATGGGACCTGACCAGGTTGATTTGGAAATGCTTTTTCAAAAGATTAAAAGATCTTCAAAAAAAAAAAAAAAAAAGGAAATCATCCTTTGATGGGACAAGTCCTGTTATGGAGATGATGATGTTCCTCTCGTCTTTGTTGACAGACTATACCTCCCAGCACCCTTTCAGGCTGGGCAGATGGGAGTTGTGGGTCCAATCACACATAGGACGACTGGTTCTCTTTTCCTGGAGTAGACATCTAGTAAAGTGCTATGGTTTTCCCAGTTGCAATGAATGGCTGTGAAAGTTGGACCATAAGGAAGGCTGAGCGCCAAAGAATGGAGGCCTTTGAATGATTGTGCTGGAGAAGACTCTGTAAGTCCTTGGACTGCAAGGCCATCCAACCGGTCAGTCCTAGAAGAGATCAACCCTGACTGCTCTTTAGAAGGCCAGATCCTGAAGATGAAACTCAAATACTTTGGCCACCTAATGAGAAGGAAGGACTCCCTGGAGAAGAGCCTAATGCTGGGAACGATGGAGGGCAAAAGAAGAAGGGGACGGCAGAGAATGAGGTGGCTGGATGGAGTCACTGAAGCAGTTGGCGTGAATTTAAATGGACTCCAGAGGATGGTAGAAGACAGGAAGGCCTGGAGGAAGGTTGTTCATGGGGTCGCGATGGGTTGGACACAACTTCACAACTAACAGCAACAACAAGACATCTAGTTGGGTTGGTTGAGTTTGTCCAGAAATTGACAAATTTGATAGTAGTGTGGCTAAGACATGCAGTCAAAATTTTTTATCTTAAGTCATCTAAGAGGAAGGGTTGTTTGCATCCAACTGTGGCCAATTGTGAAGCCCTGGGAGGAAAAAAAATCACATGGGAACCGGGCAAAACATATCTTTTCTTCCAAACGGCAGATTGGAGAAAGATAAATGAGTTTAGAAGAAAGGGAGGGATCTCTGAACGCAAAACAAATGTTTTTCCATAAAAATTCTCTTTTCTACCCAATTAGGCTCAGTACCGCATTGTCTAACAGCAAAGCCAGGATTTTGGGGCTCTCTATTCCCCAGTGGGGGACACGGTGGCTCAGTGGCTAAGACGCTGAGCTTGTCGATCAAAAGGTTGGCAGTTCAGTGGTTTAAATCCCTAGTGCAGTGAAACGGGGTGAGCTCCCGTGACTTGTCCCAGCTTCTGCCAACCTGGCAGTTCGAAAGCACGTAAAAAAATGCAAGTAGAAAAATAGGGACCACCTTTGGTGGGAAGGGAACAGCGTTCCGTGCACCTTTGGCGTTGAGTCATGCCAGCCACATGACCACGGAGACGTCTTTGGACAGCGCTGGCTCTTCGGCTTTGAAACAGAGATGAGCACTGTCCCCTAGAGTCGGGAACAATTAGCACCTATGTGCGAGGGGAACCTTTACCTTTTACCTTATTCCCCAGTGGCCACCATTGTGAGACAAGGATGTTGGTCCATAACGGGGGTGGGCTTTAAAAATTTTAGCAAAAGGTTCTCTGCCTGGTTGCTGGGTGGGCTTGGCCATGGAGGGCATGACCTAGTCGGCCTCCTGCACCATGGCGGGGGAGCATTTTTGCCCTCCCTGGTCTCTGGAGGCCTTCCTTAAGCCTCTGGGAGGGTGAAAATGGCCTCCCCAGGCTCTGGAGGCTGGAAAAGATAGGCCCATTTTTCGCCCTACTCGAGCTTGCACATGTGCCCTGCACTTACCTACATCCAAAACAGGCCGCATGGGGACTCCTGGGAGGGGAGGGGCTGGGTGGGCGGGGCCAGCCAGGAGTGGGATTTGGGGGGTCTCCGAACTGCACCGAATCTTAGCTAAAGGTTCTCCCGAACCCCCTGCGAAGGCCCAGCAGCCGGTCCAAAGACACCATCGATGGACACTCTAAAGCTCTCTGAGCAAGACGGAGAGAAAGAAACAGAGATTGGAGAGGGAGGGAAAACTTTGAGGAAATCGGGAGAGGTTTCAGCTCCACATGGCGTCCAACCAACTGTCTTCGCTGCCAAAGCTGTGGCGTACAACCAATTGGGTCAAGGACTGAATGATGTCTTCCGTGAATGGGGGATTCCTCCATAGCCTGTTCTTTTGTAAAAAGATTCCTTTCCCACCCTAAACATCTGAATTCTCCCTCTGGGACACGTCAACATTACCCAGGGTTTCCCAGAGCTTCGAGAATGGGTGTGGACGTCTGTTGACATGCTACCCTACTTGCTGCTACCTTCCCGTCGCCACTTCCCCCGGACAGCTTTTTGTGCCTTGGATGGACTGGAAATAGAGCAGCATGGACAAGGAGTAGAATCATCAAAAGTCCGTTTCCAACATTCATCATGTCCCTCCCTTCCCTGCCCCTGCTGAGCTGAGCTCCCTTGGAAGGCCTCCAAGCTCTGACTCACGTCCAGCGCATCTATTTTAATCCCCTCCTTTTTTTTAACATTGTTACATCATTCCGGGAGGCCTACTGAATGAATATCTATCTATCTATCTATCTATCTATCTATCTATCTATCTATCTATCTATCTATCTATCATCTCTCTATCTATATCTATCTATCTATCTATCTATCTATCTATCTATCTATCTATTTATCTATCTATCTATCTATCTATCATCTATCATCCATTTATCTATCTATCTATCTATCATCTCTATCTATATCTATCTATCTATCTATCTATCTATCATCTCTCTATCTATATCTATCTATCTATCTATCTATCTATCTATCATCTATCATCCATTTATCTATCTATCTATCTATCTATCATCTCTCTATCTATATCTATCTATCTATCTATCTATCTATCTATCTATCTATCTATCATCTCTCTATCTATCTATCATCTCTCTATCTATATCTATCTATCTATCTATCTATCTATCTATCTATCTATCTATCTATCTATCTATCTATCATCTCTCTATCTATATCTATCTATCTATCTATCTATCTATCTATCTATCATCTCTCTATCTATATCTATCTATCTATCTATCTATCATCTATCATCCATTTATCTATCTATCTATCATCTCTCTATCTATATCTATCTATCTATCTATCTATCTATCTATCATCTCTCTATCTATATCTATCTATCTATCTATATATATATCTATCTATCTATCATCTATCATCCATTTATCTATCTATCTATCTATCTATCATCTCTCTATCTATATCTATCTATCTATCTATCATCTCTCTATCTATATCTATCTATCTATCTATCTATCATCTCTCTATCTCTATCTATCTATCTATCTATCTATCATCTCTCTATCTCTATCTATCTATCTATCTATCTATCTATCATCTCTCTATCTATCTCTACCTATCTATCTATTATCTATCATCCATGTCTGCTGTCTGTCTGTCTGTCTGTCTTTCTGTCTGTCTGTCTATCTATCTATCCATTCAACTTATCTATCTAAACTTCTCTATCGGTTTATCTATCTACCGATCTCTGTCTGCTGTCTGTCTATCTATCCATTCAATTTATCTATCTACTCAACTTGTCCGTTTCTATGTCTATCTATTATCCATCTACCTAGCTATTCATTCAACTTATCTATCTACTCAAGATATCCATCTATCTATCCACCCAGCTCTATTTATCTACCTATCGACCCATTCAACTTATCTATCTACTCAACTTGTCTGTCTGCTTGCTTATCTATCTATCTATCTATCTATCTATCTATCTATCTATCTATCTATCTATCATCTATCTATCTAATTTGTATTGTGTTATACTTATTCATCCAACTTGTCTATCTATCCATCCACCTCCATCTATCTATCATCTATTATCTGCCTATCTATCCAGCTCCAGCTATCTACCATGTTTCCCTGAAAATAAGACCCTGTCTTATATTTTTTGAACCCCGAAATAAGTGCTTGGCCTTATTTTCAGGGATGTCTTATTATTTTGGGGCACGTGGAGCATCTTACCTGATTTCCAGCTCTCTCTCCCTAACCCTAACCAGAGGAAATGGCGGGGACCGGCTGTGCGTGCATTTAAATATTTTCAGGGAGGACTTATTTTGGGGTGGGGTTATTTTAGCACATGAGCTCAAAAGCCCAATTGGGCTTATTATCAGGGGATGTCTTATTTTAGGGGAAACAGGGTACTGTATTGTCTGTCTGACTGCTTGCCACCACCACCTCTCTCTCTCTCTCCCTACCTAAGTTTGGCATAACTCTTTGCTAAAGAATGGGATGTGGAAGAGACTCTGAGAGACATGAAAATTGGGGCAGGGGACACCAAAGGCCCATGGGTTTCCTACCATGTTCTACTCTTAACACCAAACTAGGAGCTTGAAGACAGATGGGAAATTCTCACGACTTCTCAAGGAGGAAGAATCTTATGAACGGATACTCAATTCTTTTAAAGAGGCCAAACAGGTTCTTAATCCGGAGGCCAAGCCTTTAGGAAGAAGGTCTCCTTAACGCCTCTCTGTCTAAATTCAACCTAATCTAAGGGCACCCGGTTGTAGTATAAGCAACACACTTCTTCGCAGAAGTGTGTTGACACATGAATGGTCAGGAAACTTGGTGAAATTGAAAATCAGAGGAGAAACATCACCATAGGAGTACTCATCTCAAAGGATCTAAGCCCCAGAGCTCACTGTAACAGCATTGCCAAAAAGGCATTAAGAGTTGTTAACTTAATTTTGTGAAGCTTCTTCTCCGGTAACATCGAACTGCAAACTAGGGCATACAAAATCTTTGCCAGACCAGTTCTCGAATACAGCTCGTCTGCCTGGAATCCACACTGTATATCGGACATTAATACAAATACCCCGCCCCCGGAAATACGTAAGATCTCCGACCTCCGGGTGTTTCGCTGTGCACTGAAGACGCTGTTGTTCCGCCAGGCTGACCTATCAACATAATAATTTTAAATTGGAGTATTTTAAATTTTTGAGGTTTTTAATTGAGCCAAATCTATTTAATCATTTTAATTTTTAACTGTTGTTTTGTCTTGTGTTTTTAAATAGGCTGTACACCGCCCTGAGTCCTTCGGGAGAAGGGCGGTATAGAAATAAAATTATTATTATTATTATTATTATTATTATTATTATTATTATTATTATTATTATTAAATGGTCCAGAAGTATTTCACGAGAAGAGTCTTCCACTCCCCTGCTCGTAATAGAATACCTTAGGCCACCAGGCTTGAAATTTTGGGCTTGGATAACCTGGAACTAAACTGTCTACAGTCTGACCTAAGTATAGTACACAAAATTGTCTGCCACAATGTCCTACCTGTCAGTGACTACTTCAGCTTCAACCGCAATAATCGACAGACAAACAATAGATACAAACTCAAGGTAAGCTGTTCTAAACTTGATTACAAGAAATACGACTTCAGCAACAGAGTGGTCATCACTTGGAATGCTCTAACCGACTCCTCCATTGTTACATCCTCAAATCCATAGCTTCAACCTTAAAGTGTCCACCGTGGACCTCACCCCATTCCTAAGAGGTCCGTAAAGGGGGTGTGCATAAGTGCACCAGTGTGTCTAGTGTCCAGTGGTGAATTCCACTTATCTTCGCTACCAGTTTGAGAACGGGAATGCACGCCTCCTCTGCATATGTGCAGAACCTTCTGTGCATACGCAGATGGTAAAAAAATGGGACGAAATGACGTCCCAGCAGGTGGGCAGAGCCTCTCGCCGCTGGCGCTACCAGTTCGGTGAGCCGGACAGAACCGGGGGGGATTTCACCGATGCTACCATTCCTGTCCCACTGTCCCATTTATTTGTACTCATTCCCTGTGCTCATGCCCATGTTTATACTTACACCTGTTATCTCGTACATGTTTGACAAACTAAACAAAATAAAAAATAAAATAAAATAAAAACAATGGCCCAAAGCCCCCAGATTGTCGCACTAGTCAACCAGAACAGGGGTGAAATGCTCCCGGTTCGGACCGGATCGCCCAGTCCGGTAGTGATGGCGCCGGGTGGTTCAGAGAATCGGTAGCAAAAATCCCTGCGCGCCCCCCCCCCCATGCCCAGTTGAGCCGTGAGATCATCAGAGGCTGGTTTTTTTTTACT
This sequence comes from Arizona elegans, assembly GCA_022577455.1. Lineage (NCBI taxonomy): Eukaryota > Metazoa > Chordata > Lepidosauria > Squamata > Colubridae > Arizona > Arizona elegans. The sequence continues at coordinate 1,745,975 of JAKOOJ010000031.1, forward strand.
TTTAAAAGCATTTTTTCTACAACCTCTTCGGCAGAAAAAATGCTTTTAAAAGTAAAAAAAAAAAGCCTCTGATGATCACGCAGCTCAACTGGGATCGTCAGAGACTTTTAAAAGCATTTTTTTCTGCAACCTTGATAGTAAACCTTGATAGTACAGTGGTTTAGTGCACCCTGTTATTAACACAGCTGCCTGCAATTTCTGCTGGTTCGAATCTCTCCAAGGCTCAAGGTTGACTCAGCCTTCCATCCTTTCTAAGGTAGGTGAAATGAGGACCCAGTTTGTGGGGGCAATAAGCTGACTTTGTATAAAATATACAAAAGAATCAAGGCTATTGCTTAGCGCATTGTAAGCCGCCCTGAGTCTCCGGAGAAGGGCAGCATATAAATCAAAATTAAAAAACAAAAAAACAAAAAAACACCTCTTCGGCCGAAGAGGTTGTAGAAGAAAAAAATCCCTTTAAAAGCCTCTGGCGATCCCAGCTGAGTTGCCTGATCATCAAAGGCTTTTAAAAGCATTTTTTTCTGCAACCTCTTAAAATTGTAGAAAAAAATGCTTTTAAAAATAAAATAAAAGAAGTTGGTCACGCCCACCCAGTCACATTAACCTCCCCACCAAGCCAAGCCCACAGAACTGGTAGTAACAAATTTTGAACCAGAACCTGCATTTCTCTCCAAAACTTTTTTCCCCTCTTCTTTTATTCTTAATACCCTCCGTGGAGGGAAAAAAAATCAGCCCTCTGAACAGCACGATTCTGAGATATTCCGGTTGTTTTGAGACCAATCGGGAAGAAATACGAGCCTCTCGCCTTCCCACCCGTCCAAGTTTATTTTCCACTAAGGGCTTTCTGCTGTAATTATACCCATTAGCAAAATGCACGCTAAGATTAAGCGTGCTCAAAAAAAAAAAAAAAAATCCCTCCGAAATATCTGTTAACGGTTCTCTTTAATTGCACGTTAAGAGGTTTTTCTTTTTCTTTTCTTTTTTCTTTTTTTAAACACTGTAACGCAAATGATTCAGAAATGGAAGGTTTGATTTGGATTTGCTTTGTTTGCAGAGAAAATCCCAAGCGGAGTGAAAAATGTTTTCCAAAGAGAATGTTACCCTTCTCTTTTAGGAAGGGGAGGGAGACTCCATTAAGAACAACATCAAAGTTAATTGCTCTACTAAAAAAAGAGAAGGGAAATATGAGGATTTGGAGTGGAAGACTGTTGGAGAGTGAAACATCTGGAGAACATTGGGAATTCTGATACAACACAAGTTGCATCAAAATTTCCCCCACCAGATTTCTACGCTTAACAACTATTGTTTAGTTTAGTTTATAGCTCATTGTATTTTTTTGGCTCATCCGCCTTTCCTTTTCTCTACTAACAAATCCAAAGTCTGTGATGTAAGCAGTAATTATCAGCTCTGGGAACTGGTACCAGATTCCTGCCTCCAACCCCCGAGACCTTTTTCAACTTGATAAAACTTGATATTGGTAGTGCTCACTTAATGATGGGGAAAAGTTCACAAACAAGAAGAAGGAGAACGTGGTATGAGTTTGGGCTATCAAGGGCAGAAGGGGTTGGATGATTTTTTTTTCCAGCCAGGGTGGATAAAATCCATCTGCCATTTTAGACTAATGTTGCATTGACTTGCATTTGCAATGGTGAAAAAAAGGAAGGGTCTACATTTAGGCAAGAAAAACAAAATGCACAGGTAAAGTATATGTTGTACCTTGCTCAATAGTAGTAACTGGGAGAGGGATCTTGGAGTCCTAGTGGACAACCATTTAAATAGGAGCCAGCCGTGTGCAGCAGCTGCCAAAAAAGCCAACACAGTTCTAGGCTGCATTAACAGAGGGATAGAATCAAGATGACGGGAAGTGTTAATACCACTTTATGATGCCTTGGTAAGGCCACACTTGGAATCCTGCATCCAGTTTTGGTCACCACGATGTAAAAAAGATGTGGAAACTCTAGAAGGAGTGCAGAGAAGAGCAACCAAGATGATTAGGGGACTGGAGGCTAAAACATACGATGAATGGTTGCAGGAACTGGGCATGTCTAGTTTGATGAAAAGAAGGACTAAGGGAGACATGATAGCACTCTTCCAATATCTCAGAGGCTGCCCCAAAGAAGAGGGAGTCAAGCTATTGGCCAGGGGGGATGGGAAACCGGCGAAATGGCACAGCAGCCAAAGACAGATGCACATTTCATGCTTATCTCTCTCAAGGCAGTATCCCAGGGTTACCTACAGCAGCCGAAGGGGAGTGACCTCAACAACCCACCGTTGGCAAATGTGATTGATGACACACCTTGGGGGGAGGGGGAAAACAGGGTCATAATTGGAGCATAAATTACGTAGGGTCAGAGCTGGCTTCACTTGGGAACCTGCCAACATGAAGCTCCTAATAAATAACTGGATTTCTTTTGAAGCTTGGCTCGAGACTCATGATTTAATTAAGGAAAGAGAAGTGGATGACCTCCAGCAAGGTGGACAGACTCAATAACAGTAGAGATGAGTATACCTTTAGAAGACCTGAAGGACCAAGTTAAAGATAGATCATCATGGAAAAAAATCTATCTGCATGGTCACTCAAAGAGTCCACAACACATCATTGGCACATCATCAACCACCCCAAAGAGATAGCATAATCAAGAACTGCAATGTTCTCAAGAACTTCCAATATCCACATCCCCAACACCCATCTCCTGTTTAATTTGGAACAAGATCTGCATAATAGACAAGGAAAAACTTTACCGGCCTACCGATCTGGCCCCTCTTCCCAGGAACTCCGGGGATTCCCTAAAAAACAAAGAGAGGGAAAAACATGAAAAACTGGAGAACGGTTGGACAGCCAGAAAGGAGAAACCAAAATCTTAAACAGAAAGGGGAAATCAAAACAGGGAACAACTTAGAAACATGGTGGGCCAGAAGGTGTTGCGGCCCACCAGTGGCCAGCAGAGCCAGACAGTGAGGAGGTTGGGGAGGAACGTGGGCCAGTCCTGGAGTCTGGGGAAGGCTCGGAGGAGGGCTCTGAGTCGGAGGCAGAGAGGGGGCCAGGGCCGTCTGACAGTTCTTTGCTGCCTCTGGTGTCTCCAGAGTCTGACATCAGCAAGGCGGAAGAACAGCGGGAGCCTGTTCCCAGTGTGCACATGCACAGAGCTGCCAGAAGACAGGAATAATTAAGAAAACAGAGTCGACTTGGGAGTAAGGCTTGGAGATGATTGGCCCCTCTCATAAGACATAAAAGAGAAGCGAACGGGACATGAGCTTTTGCAGGAAGCAATTAGTTCATCTGGTCGGTAAAAGCGCTGGAAAAGCTCTGTTTGACTCTGTGCTAAGTTTGGCCTTGCCCTGCATGTGACAATTAGTTCTCTGGCAGAGTTCCAAGGAAGATAAGGTGGGTGTTTGTAAACACTCCCCTGATAGACTGTTTGAGAAGCCTTTCAGACTGGGAATGACAATAATTCACAGCCATTTGAATTAAAACTAATTTTGTGATGTTTGCTTTCTAAGGAAGCCTAGGTCAGAACAGAAAGTTAGCATGAGAGAACAAAGGAAGATGGAGAAGGGGTTCAATTCAGCCCTTAAACTTTTTCTGTCTTGACACCCCACACACAAACACACACACAAACACACACACACAAGGTTTGTCCCCAGCCAGTTCCAGGAATTGGAGACAGCGTTTAGCTGGATGAATAATTAAGCTACTGATCTGGACCCAAGGAGGGGAGGATCCAAGCCAACAATCCTCACTGGAGAACTTCACTTTATAGTTCTGATTCGGTGACACAAAAGCCTTAAATTAGCATCTCCTGAGCATTAGCTCATTCCTCTTGTAATATATACACACAGTCGCGAGCTGTGGGATCTAGGATCTGCCAATAGCCCAGAGCAGAGAAGCTGGCTTAGCAGTGCAGAGCTGGGACCACGGACTCCCCAATGAAGCCTACAGAGATCCAAAGTCCAATCTTACTTGGCCGTGAAGTCCCCTTGTTAATGATGAGTCTAGGGCTAGTTATCTCTGTCTCGGGGGAGTGTCTCGGTGTTGGGAAAGGGGTAGGTAGTTTTCAGACACATGGGGGCCTGGGCTGTAGACCCTGGTCTGAAATCTCTTAAGGGAAGGAAGTAAGTCTAAAAACACACATTTGGTTCTAACTCTCTTTATCAAAGCTCCCAACTGTACAGGAAGAACTCAGTCGGTTTCCTGCTCTGGTTGGCCATCGGTAGACTTTCCCGGCCTCACTTTGACCCCTCTGGCTGGTCATGGTTCAGCCATGACCTCATTGTTTACAGATTAGAAAATAGGGAAAGCCAACGGAAATGAGAGGAAATTGTTTATTCTTCCACCATGGCTTCATAAGAGGGGGAAACCGGAGGGCTGGAGGGGTTGCAATCCTACAGGGATAAGCTCTTCTCAGTCTCAAGTTCAGAAGCTCTCTAGAAGGCTTAGGATCTCTGATTCCATGGATCTTCTGGGGGAGGGAGGGAGGGAGGGAGAGAGGAAGGGAGGGAAGGAAGGAAGGAAGGAAAGAAGGGAAGAAAAAGAAGTAGAATATGTAAAATATCTTAGGTGTGAATTGGGTAGGGAAGGGAAGGGAAAAGAAGGGAAGGGAGGGGAGGGAGGGAGGAGGGAGAAGGAGAACATAAAATATCTTAGATGTGAATTGGATAGGGAAGGGAAGAGAAGGGAAGGGAAGGGAGGGAGGGAGGAAGGAAGGAAGGGGAGAAAAAATAGAGGACTCTATTCACATTGGGCACTTAGTACCCCACCCACAGCTCTCTTCATCCCCCACCCCTCATTGGAAACCCTCAACGGATCACACTCAAGAGACTGCAAGGAGCTCATCTCTCCACCCCTGGGAACAGCACCATGGTGTAGAACTAAGACTACATGGGATCCAGATTCAGAGGGTCCTTCTCTGCCCTTGAAAAGTTCACAAGATGGAACTTAAGGGCCCATCCCTTTTCTATCTCCCCTTCAAGAAGGGGAGGTTTGTTTTGAGGGAGGATGAGGTTAGAAGAGGGAGCACCATTTTCGCCAACTTGAGGTCTTGAGTGAAAGGCAAGACTTTGAGCTTGAAGGATGTACCAAGAGTTGGGTTGGCCACCTCTGCAGCAAGACGAAGGCGGGGAAGGAAAAGGGAGCTTTGCGGTCGAGTCACATTGCTCTCTGCAACAAAGGAGGACCAGAAGTGGGCTGCTGGGGATTCACAAGGGTTCAGGAGAACCTCTAGCTAAGATTCTGTGTTTGGAGAACCCCTAAATCCCACCCCTCCCCTCCCCTCCCAGGAGTCCCCATGCGGCCCGTTTTGGATGCAGATAAGTGCAAGGCATGCATGGACTCTTGGGGAGGGCGAAAAACAGGCCTACTGGAAGTTCGGGAAGACTGGAAATCAGCCTTCCCGTTTCTGGCCTCCAGAGGGCCTCTGGAGCCCGGGGAGGCTGTTTTTCACTCTCCCAGAGGCTTGAAAAAAGCCTCCGTAGCCCGGGGAGGGTAAAAACGCTTTCCCCCCCCCCCATCGTGGTACAGGAGGCTGACTAGGCCATGCCCACCCTGGCCACTCCCACCAAGCAACCAGACAGAGAACCCCTTGCTGAAATTTTTGAAGCCCACCCCTGAGGGGGATGCCCCCAGACCCCCCACAATGATATAAAGCAAGACTGGCCAATACTTACTCTTTCCCCATCGGCCCCTGGCGTTCCCAATAGTCCCGGTGGACCAATGTACCCCTGTGGGAAGCAGGGAAAGAAAAAAAAACAAATAGCATTTTGTCTTCTCAGAAGGTGGGAAGTCAGAGGAGGTGATTGTCCAGCGCTGGGTCGAGGCGACCTTGATGAAAGAAACCTTGGGGCAAGTGTATATGCCCATGGACTGCATGGTGATATTTTCCACGATGTAGTCCAAGGGCACATACCCTCACACCAGGGACCAGTGTGCTTGGCAGGGAAGAAGGAGGAGGAGGAAGAACCAGCAGACAAACAGGCAGATAATACCACTTAAGACTTATACACCGCTTCATCGTGCTTTACAGACCTCTCTTGAGTGGCTTACAGAGCCAGCGGTCCTCATTTGACCGACCTCGGAAAGAAGGATGGAAGGCTGAGTCAACCTTGTGCCCCGTCAAGGATCGAACTCCAGGCAGTGGGCAGAGTCAGCCTGCAATGCTGCACTCTAACCACCGCGCCACCCACGGCGCTTTTCAAGGTAATTCTCATCTATTCTTCTAGATCATGGGTATCTAGATCAGATGGAGGAGACAACCAGACGAAGGTGGGGGCAAATGCACCATTAGTTTGGAATCACTACGCCTCCAATTTGACTTGACCACTAGTAATTCAGATTCCTGCGCGCAGGTAGCATGAAATAAACTTGTACTTTTCTGTTGTAGTTCTAGCTTGGTTCCTGACTTTTTGCACTTGACTGTGTGTGTGTGTGTGTGTGTCTGTAAATGTGTGCGTGCGTGCAAGAGAGAGAGAGAGGGAGAGAGAGAGCGTATCTGTTTCTCCAATGCAGTTGTCTTTGCAACCGATTTAGCTAGTGATAATCACAACCGCTTAGCCTCTTCGTGTTTTCATCACTTCCGGGTTTCCGTATCAACTCTCGCTGGACATTCCTAGCTGCGTTCTGGTCAGTATCTGTTTTGGTCAGTACTGGATTGATCAATTTTCTGGTTTGATTTGATCCATAGAATCAGAACCTGATATATATATATATATATATATATATCTCCCCCCTGGCTCAAGCTGATAAAGGGAGGAGAACTTGTGGCTCAGAGGTTAATGCAACTGCCTAACATGCAGGCAGCCCAAGTTCGTTAACAAGCAGCCCAAGTTCGAATCCAAGTAAGGGTATGGCTAGCTGATGAGAGCTAAATAGCTTGAAATAGATCTATACCAGTCTCCCTTTATCAGCGAAATATAAATTTGGTATAAAATGGTTTGTCGTGAATGCGACTGCTTGAGGGCTCCTGGATTGGAGCTGAAAGGTGAAAGTGATCCAGTATGCTCCCTCCCACATGCTGGATTGACCAGGTGCCTTGATAGAAAAACACTTTATATATATATCGTTTTTCGTTCTTTTTCGTAGGTTTTATGTGTCTTTCTCTTTAGCCAGGTTCTACCTACGTAAACCAAGATATTATGCAGTCCTAGTTCAGTGAACTCACAATTCAATAGTTTCTGGGCTTTTTTCTTTCTTTCTGGCAGCCAGCAGACCCTTTGCTGCCCATTGGGACACTAAGATAGATCAGAAACTAGTGAATTGTGATTTCACTGAACTAGGGCTGCATAATATCTTGGTTTACGTAGGTAGAACCTGGCTAAAGAGAAATACACATAAAACCTACGAAAAAGAAAGAAACACACACACACACACACATATATAATTTATATCAAATTTATATTTCAAACATTTTTTTAAAAAACCAAGTATGCCAAACTCACTTTCCACCAAGACAGAATTACAGGTATCGCTCGACTTACAACGGTTAATTTAGGGACCGTTACAACGGCACCGAAAAAAGTGACTTAGGGCCATTTTTCACACTTAATGGTCATTGCAGCATCCCCGCAGTCACGTGATCGAAATTCAGAGGCTTGCCAACTGATTCATATTTACGATGGTCGCAGTGCCCCTGATCCACGTTTGTGACCTTCAAAGTCAGTGGGGAAGCCAGAATTGCTTCACAACCCGTGTGTGAGTAACGTTAACAACGGCAATGTTTCCCTTAAGAACATTGGCGAGAAAAGTCACTTAAGAAATGTCTCACTTAGCAACAAAAAAATTGGGGGCGGGGCTCAGTTGGGGTCGTAAGTCGAGGACTACCTGTAACGACATGGTACCTTTGAGAACCTAGCGACTTTTGTAAAGTAACAACCGTTTCTTCTATTCCTTATGGCAGGGGTCTGTAACCTTAAACACTCAAAAGAGCCATTTGGTCCCATTTCCCACAGAAAAGAAAACACCGGGAGCCACAAAACCCTTCCCGTGCCTGACTATTCCTTGAGCGGCCACAAAACTAGCATATGTAGTTGAATTAAACGTTCTGTTTTCTTCTGAAACTTTTCTTTTCTTGGATTCATCCATGGTTGGCCTACCGGGGTTTGGAAAGCTCAATAAATCGCGTGCCGGCGTGTGTCTCACATTGGCAGTTGTGACGCATATTTTGAGAGACAGGGAGCCGCAGCAGAGGGGTGAAAGAGCCACATGTGGCTCCAGAGCCGCAGGTTGCTGACCTCTGCCCTATGGAATGGAAGCGCGACCTTTTGCAGTTAGGAGTTTTCCTGAAGGGCGATCAAGAGAGGTCAGCATTCGTTACTGCTTGAGCCCACTCCTGCAAGCTGACTCACTTGTACCCCCCAGTTCCACCCCGTCCACTTCTCCTCTTTTCCACACCATTATATGAAAACGCTGCCAGGTTTAAAGTTTGTGTGTGTGTGTGTGTGTGTGTTTATTGCTCACAAGTTTCCTGGCACGAAAAAAGCAGCTGGTAGTGTTTTACTGCTCAGAGGAATAATAACACATGACAAGAGAGAGAGGGAGGAGGCGGATTTGCTGGCCTGGAGCTCCGCTGTGATTGATGACTGAAGATGAGACAAGGAAGAGGTACAAGACAAGGTAATAATCCTGCCCTTTGACTTCTTTGGGAAAAAAAGCAGGGAGGAAATAGAGAGAGGAGGAGGAGGAGGAAGAGGAGGAGGAGGAGGAGGAGGAGGAGGAGGAGGAGGAGGAATTGAAGAAGAGGAGGAAGAAGAAGAGGAAGAGGAAGAAGGAGAGGAGGAGGAGGAAATTGAAGAGGAGGAGGAGGAGCAGGAGGAGCAGGAGGAGGAGAAATTGCAGGAGGGGAGTGAGGAGGAGGAGGAGGAGGAAAAAGAAGAAGGAAGAAGAAGGGGAAGGGGAAGAGGAACAGGAAGAAGAAGAAGAAGAGAAGGAGGAGGAGATCTCAAGGGGGGAAAGGAGATTTCAGCACCCAGACTACAGTAGAAAACCTGAGTAAAATCTCCAAGCATTTCTTTTTTTTTCATCTCCAAAATTGAGGTTTTTTTCAAATGAAGCAAGCATCAGAGTATAGATGCTAGTGACTTGGAATATGGAGTTAATCAGAGCATGGAGTAACATTGATGCTACTGGCTTGGAGTATGGAGTTAGTCAGAGCATGGAGTAACATTGATGCTACTGGCTTGGAGTATGGAGTTAGTCAGAGCATGGAGTAACATTGATGCTTCTGGCTTGGAATATGGAGCTAGTCAGAGTATGAAGTAACATTAATGCTACTGGCTTGGAGTATGGAGTTAGAGCATGGAGTAAAAGTGCCAGTACTCCAGAGTCTGGAGTAACAATGATGCTAGCGGGTAGAGGGAACACTGAACTTTGAAAAGCTAAAACAACAACAACAGAAAAAGCCACAGAAATCGGGTGTGAGTGTTACACGTACCCCTTCACTTTACAAATCACAAATCCTCTCCATTTCCAGGTGGCTGGGCCCTTGCTCCTTGGCTTAATTTCAAAATGCACCAGTTTGGGGGAGAAATGCAAGGACAGAAGTCCGGTGTCCTCACAAACGAATATCCCAGGATCCAATTTGAGTCAGTCCCCACGACCAAATGTTTACTTTTCCAAGCTTTTGGGCTCGTGCTGGAACCCATCCCCAAGGAATATCTCCCTTTCTCTCTCTCTCTCTCTCTCTCTCCAGAATATATTCTGGAGATATTCAGATATTCTAAAGAGAGAGAGAGAAATACCCAGGAGATGGGTTCCTGCACGAATCCCAACATTTGGAAGAACAAATCTTTGGTCCTGGGGACCGACTCAAGATTGGTTCTTCCAGTGTTCTCAGTTTATCCTCAACCCTGAAACCCCGAAATTGGGTTGGTACAAGAATCAAACTGAGGTCTGGAGAAAGGGGTGAACTGAGGAGCACCCGGAGGCTCCAGCTGGTGCAGAATGCGGCCGCGCGGGTGATTATGGGAGCGACGTGGCGCTCCCACGTAACACCTCTCCTGCGCGAGCTGCATTGGCTCCCGGTGGTCTTCCGGGTGCGCTTTAAGGTGTTGGTTCTCATTTTTAAAGCGCTCCATGGCTTAGGGCCAGGGTATTTGCGAGACCGCCTGCTGCTACCGATAACTTCCCACCGGCCAATACGCTCTCACAGAGAGGGCCTCCTCGGGGTGCCGTCGGTCAGGCAATGTCGGCTGGCGGCCCCCAGGGGGCGAGCCTTCTCTGTGGGGGCACCCGCCCTGTGGAATGAGCTGCCTCCCGGAATACGATTGATCCTGGACCTCCGGACCTTCCGTAAAGCCCTGAAGACGTTTTTATTTCATCAAGCCGGCCTAGCCTAAATGGTTTTTAACTGGGATTTTAAATTTTATGGATTTGGGGTTTTAAATTGGGTAGCCAATTATTTAATTCTTTTAATTATCTTAACTTTTGTATTTGTATGTTTTTTAATTTTGGCTGTTCACCGCCCTGAGTCCCTTCTGGGAGAAGGGCGGTATACAAATTAAATTAATAAAATAATAAATAAAATAAACTGACTAATCGTCAGAGACAGCGGTGGTATTCAGCCGGTTTTATCAGGTTCAGGCTAACTGGTAGCGGCGGCTGCAGGAGGCTCCGCCTACGCGCCCAGACGTCATCACATTCTGTTTTTGAAACTCTGCACATGCGCGAAGGTGGCACATGTGAGCGAAGCCACCAAGCGCGTATGCGATCACATTTGCAAACCAGTAGTGATGTTAAATAAATACCACCCCTGGACAGAGAAGAACCCGAGTCCTCGTCTTCTGACTCTTTTTTCTCAGTTCCGATCTCTTCCACTGCATGTCCATTGAGAGAGTGGAAGAGCGGAGAAAAGCAGCCGTTTCGAATAGCTCCGACCTCAACCTGCAAACGTCAGAACCCAACCCGGTGGTGGAAAGACCTTCTTGCTGACTTACCTGGCTCCCTTTTGGGCCAGGCTCCCCTATCGGTCCAGGTAATCCCTAAAACACAAAAGGGGAGAGAGAAACAAACGAAAGGCAAAATTAATTTGGAGAGGTTCCCGCTCGGAGCATTTTTCGAGGCGAGCAGCAAAAGGCCAGAGAGTGGAAACACGCGGCTGGGAATTGGGAAAGTGTTAAGGAAAAACCAGAAAGGACTTTCAAAAGTCAGGAGAAATAATAATAATAACAATAATAATAATAATAATAATAATAATAATAATAATAATAATAATAATAATAACAACAACAACAACAACAAACAAACAAACAAACAAACAACAACAATAACAATAATAATAATAACAATAATAATAATAGACATCTACCCAACTAATGGTTGGAAGGAGATGACTCTGCAAATATATATACAGGATATATATATATATATATCCTGTTTACCCGAAAATAAGACCCAACTGGAAAATAAGTCCTAGCATGATTTTTCAGGATGCTCATAATATAAGCCCTACCCCCCCCCAAAATAAGCCACAGTTAAAATAGTCAGCCAGATGGATGCATTTAGTACCGTATTTACCCCAAAATAAGACCTAACCAGAAAATAAGCCCTAATGCATCTTTTGGAGCAAAAATTAATATAAATCCTGGTCTTATTTTCAGGGAAAACATGGTACATATCTGTGTTTTTTGAGAGGAATTTGTTTCCAACGGTAATCCAAAACTGGTACCCTGTGCCCAGAGAAGACATATCCAAGTCAAAATGGACAGCCCCGTTACCAGGATCAAATCGGTAGAATAGAATAACAAGAGTTGGAAGGGGCCTTGGAGGTCTTCTACTCCAACCCCCTGCTTAGGTGTAGGATACCCTACAGCCAGTGGCGGGCTGCAACCAGTTTAACAACTGGTTCGGTGATTGCACGCTTTGCACAGTGTTCAAAATACAGCAGTTTGAAGCTCAGCTTCTTACCTTCTAAGGCAGCCCCGGTAAGTAGAACAGCGGAGGGGCGGAAATCAGCTGGGCCGGGCGAATCAGTTGGGCCAGAAAGCAGCAAATATAGGACAGGATAGGGCAGGTGCGGGTGGGCGGGGCCAGTTGATCATCGGAACTACCAATTCACCCGAACCGGTCTAAACCAGCGGCAGCTCACCACTGCCTACATCACTTCAGATAAATTATTATCCAATCTCTTCTTAAAAGCTTCCAGTGTTGGAACATTTACGACTTCTGGAGGCAAGTTGTCCCACTGATTAATTGTTCTAACTGTCAGGAAATTTCCCCTCAGTTCTAAGTTGCTTCTCTCCTTAGGTTAGCGATCATGTGCTCTCTTGCTTCTACATACAGACGCACGTCATCCAACCGTTGGCCAACATGAGACAGGTCTGTCAATGGCCTTTTACTGGGAGCTGAACGTTGGATGAGACGTTCCCCCGTTTGGCAGACGTTGGAAGCCCAAACATCTGGATCTAGAATAGGAAGGCAGGAGCTAAGCCTTGCTGTCTCCGTAGGGTAGGGCTAGGGGGGTACGAAGCTGCCATGCCAACTCATATTATCCCACTGCGTCCGCCCACACAGCTTCCAGTTGGCGCTGTCCCCAACTTGGAAGCCTTGTGAAGATTGAGGTCCAACCTGCTCTCCAATCTCTGGCGGAGTGGATGTCAGAAGCGTCTGGCTGGCGCTTCTGGGAGAGACAGTGATGGATCTAGAAAGGTTCTTTATTTCTTTTCCTTTTTTTTCCCCTCCGTGTGTTTTTCATAAATAGATTGCTCACCGCGTTTTATTGTCCTTCGGTTCTGACTTTTATGGAAGAGTCTAGCGGTTTATGGGGGAGGGGCAGAAAAGAACTGAGAAAGAAAGAAGGACACCATTCATTGGGCCAACCTCATCTCTCCAAGTTGCGATTCCCCCCCCCCCCACAAAAAAAGAATAGGATTTGTCTCAGTGGTGGGATACAAAAAAATTTACTACCGGTTTTGTGGGTATGGCATGGGTTGGTGGGCATGGCAGGGGAAGGTTACTGCAAAATCCCCATTTCCTCCCAATCAGCTGGGACTCAGGAGGCAGAGAATAGTTGGGGGTGGGGCCAGTCAGAGGTGGTATTTACCGGTTCTCTGAACTACTCAAAATTTCCGCTACCAGTTCTCCAGAACTGGTCAGAACCTGCTGAATAACCACCTCCGGTCTGTCTGCGACAATGTCACGATGGGACAAATGCAAGGCTGGGCTCCTGGGGGTTCGGCAGGGTTCGGGAGATCCTCCAGCCAAGGATCGCCTGGGTTCGGCGAATCCCCAAATGCCACCTGTGGCTGGCCACGCCCACCCAGCCCAGTCCCTCCCAGGAGTCTACACACGACCTGTTCATCATTCCAGGTAAGTGCAGGGGCTGCGCAGAGAGTCTGGGAGGGTTAAAAAACAGGCCTACCGGAGGTCCTGAAAGTCTGGAAACAGGCATGTTTCCGGCCTCGGAGGGCCTCCGGACCCCGGGGAAAGCTGTTTTTGCCCTCCCAGAAGCTTCAGCAAAGCCTCCGGAGCCTGGGGAGGGTGTAAAATGGGCCTCCCGGAAGTTCCTGAAGTCCAGAAAAAAGACCTGCATCCCGAGGGTCTCCGGAACCCGGGGGAAGCAATTTTCACCCTCCTGGAGGCTTGAGGAAAGCCTCCTGAGCCTGGGGAGGGTGAAAAATCCCCCCCTCACCGTGGTGCAGGCGGCCAACTAGGCCACGCCCACCATGGCCACACCCACCCAGCAACAGGGCAGCGAACCCGTTGCTAAAGGATCTGAAGCCCATCCCTGGATCTATGAGCAGGTTGGAGTATTTTCAAGATTTAAATCTTGGTTCTTTTCTTTTTAATCTTAAAGCAGTATGTCAACCTCCTCTTTTTCCAGGCGGAAAATTCAGTTTTATGTTTTTTGCCCCTATGGAATTATCTGTCCCTTTTCGGTTTGGGGGGGGGGGGGTTATTATTTTTTTTTGCAGGAGGTTTCTGTGGCTCCCAAAAATGTTGACTTGATGTTGTCTGACGAAATGAGGCTTACGCACAGACAAGACATGCAAATCCAAACGTTTTTTTCCATTCAGCCTGCGGAAAAGGCATTAAACTGAGACTGTCCTAAATTGAAGGAAGTTGCAGAAATTGTTCTTCTCACATTGATATGTTTGTGGGGTCCTTTTGAGGGGGTGGGGCTCCCTGAGCTCGGTTGTTTTCTTGCAGACATTTCGTGACCCAACTAGGGAACATCATCAGTGCTAGAAGGGAGTGGGGTGTGTGGGGATGAGGAGGAGGAGGAATGGAAGGTGGGGTCCTTACTACTCTTTGAACTTGATTGTTTTCTTGAAGGCATTTCATGACCCAACTAGGGAACATCATCATTGCCAAGATGCTACTAGCACTGGATCTCCAACACTGAGAATGTTAGCTACCGTGTTTCCCCGAAAATAAGACCCTGTCTTATATTTCTTTTGCCACCAAAAAGGCACCAGGTCTTATTTTCAGGAGGGGTTTGTCATCCACTGAGTCACCTCTACCCTGGCCTCCTTTTCACTGTCAGAGGCCTTCAGGAACTTCTTCTACGACTAACATGGCTTTCCTGAAAGTCTCTGCAGCTGATAACAGCACTCCGGATCGATCCGGAGTGCTGTTAACGGCTGCAGAGCCCTTCAGTAAAGTCTGCCAGCCTTGCTGGCTGCAGAAGAACTGGGCCAGCAAGGCAGGTGTCGGGGTGTACGAGGCCTGGCTGCAACTGTCCGAAGGTAAGTAGTAGGGCAGCTCCACTCCCACCCCCATCCCCATCCTAGCTTAATTTTTACCCGTGCACCCTGGAATGGGTGGAGTCAGCTTATTTTGGGGGTTAGGGCTTATATTGGGTGCATGTGTAAAAAAAAATCAAGCTAGGGCTTACTTTCAGAGTAGGTCGTATTTTCAAGGAAACGCGTAGTTGGGTCCTGAAATGTTTGCAAATCCACAACCAAACTTAGAGACCACCAAGGAGTTGCAAATATTCTCTTCTATTGATGGACAAGTTTGCCCCCCATGCATTAATCAAAAGGGCCCTCTGGAGTCCCCAAGAACATTCAAAACCTTTGTAAAAAAAAGAAAGAACCAGACAATATCTCCCGTATTCATGGGTTTGTTGCGAGACAAGGAACTCACCTGATCAAATCAACTGGCATATCAAATATGGTGTTCCAGAAGAGCAGCATCTCAGGAAGAAGCTGAAGGTTGCAAGGCCTTCTCCCTGACATGCTAGCTTTCCCCATGGAGAGAAGAACGGAGGAGGCAACGGCTCCATCTGCACACCCCTCCTGATAGGATCCGAAATCACCTACCAGGATTTCCGCCCCACCCCCACCCACCACCCACCATCCTGTGCTGCGTTCAGCACAATAAAAGATTTACTGCACCTGCCTGCCAGGATAACCTTTGGCTCCTGGGTTTCCATGAACACCTCGGTTGCCCTGTCCAAAAGGAAAAACGCAAAAGAAGAGTTAGCGGAGGGGGAAAAAAAAGAGAATAGGAAGAATTAAGTTCAATTCGTACATCTAATTGTCTTGACAAAACAGCTGCCCTGCAGAAGTAGAAGAAGACCTGAAGTTTCGATGGAGAACATGTGATTTTTATTTTTTTATTTTTTTAAAATTCTATCCATCCAGAACTTCTGGCCAACTGCGAGACGAGCATCCCACCCTAAATAAATGAAAAATTTCAAAATGAGGAGAAATACTCACGGGCTCTCCGGGGTGGCCTGTTGGACCGAAATAGCCTTTATGTCCCTGTTAGAAAGAATAAACATGGAACATATAAGTCTGTAGAGATTGTCCGTCATCCAGGTCACGGATGTCCCAAAGGTGTTTTTTTTTTTTTCAGGAGACAACTGGAGTTTCTTGGGGTTTTTTTTCTTTTGAAGACGTTTCGCTTCTCATCCAAGAAGCTTCTTCAACTCTGACAGGATAGTGGGGAATGGAAGGATTTATACTCCTTGCAGACAGCTGGTCATTTGCATCATTTTAGAGGGCCGTTGAAGCACTTGGAGGCAGGGGTGGGATTTAGAAATTTTAGCAACTGGTTCTCTGCCCAATTGCAGGGTGGGCATGGCCACGGTGGGTATGGCCTGCTCAGCCTCCTGCACCATGGGACGGGGGGCATTTTCACCCTCTCTAGGCTCCCAAGGCTTTCCTCAAGCCTCTGGGAGGGTGAAAACGGCCTGCCTCGGGCTCCGGAGGCCCTCCAGAGGCTGGAAATGGCCCCATTTTCAGACTTCCGGTACTTCCGGTAGGCCTGTTTTTCACTCTCCTCAGGCTCTGGAGGCTTTCCTTGAGCCTCTGGGAGGGCAAAAACAGCCTCCCCTGGGCTCTGGAGACCCAGGATTCCGGAACTTCCGGTAGGCCCGTTTTTCACCCTCCTGCACTTAACTGGCATCCAAAATGGGCTGCATGGAGACTCCTGGGAGGGGAGGGGCAGGATGGGTGTGGTCAGCCAGTCCTTGCAACAACCGATCAGTGAACCAAATTAAAATTAAGATCCGGTTCTCCTGAACCAGTCCGAACCGACTGAATCCCAGCTCTGACTGGATGATGGTGGGGAATGAAAGGATTTATTCTCCTTACAGACAGCTGGTCATTTGCGTTCTTTTTAGAGAGTCGTTGAGGCCATTTGGAGGTTTATGTGTGTTCTCAGGGTCACCTGAGTGGTGCTCCTAGTTCCTGTAGTTGCCTCCTGAAAAAAATCACCTTTGGGACAATCAGGACTGAGAATCTCTACAGACCTTTAGCTATACAATTTAGGATGAGCACCTTTCGAATGTTGTAGGAATGGATTTCCAGAAGAAAAATTGCAGATTACAAGAGCAATTAGCACCACTCAGGTGACCCTGAGGACACAGATAAACCTCCAAGCGGCCTCAACAACTCTCTAAAAGAATGCAAATGACCAGCTGTCTACAAGGAGTATAAATCCTTCCATTCCCCACTATCCCGTCAGAGCTGAAGAAGCTTCTTGGACGAGAAGCGAAACGTCTTCAAGGAGAAACAAAAGACACAGATAAACCTCCAAGTGGCCTCAACGACCCTCTAAAAGGATGCAAATGACCAGCTGTCTGCAAGGAGTATAAATCCTTCCATTCCCCACCATCCCGTCAGAGCTGAAGAAGCTTCTGGGATGAGAAGCGAAATGTCTTCAAAAGAAAAAACCAGAAGGTCCAATTGCTCTTGAAAAACCACCTTTGGGACATGGACATATAACTATTTAATAGTTTAGGGAAAAGTGGTCTTCGAAACGCAAGAAGGTAGGTGCCCACGTATGATCCAACTTGATGCAACCACCAAACACAAGCATCGTGGCTTGCTTGGATCGACCTTCCTCGTCTTGAGTGAGGAGGTGGGAAAGAGAAGTCCCAGACCATTCTTGGGTGAGGTGGAGATACCACACGCCAAACTATGTGGCTGTTTTTGCCAGTGTCTGCTACTAAAAAAATAAAATAAAATAAAATTGCCACCCAATACGCTGGTGAGTCCTTCCACGGCTTCCTGCAGATGTCTTTGTCCTCTCAAGCAGCACGAGAAATGTATGAATCAGAAGGGAAGCCTCCTGATGCGCCAAATTCCTTCTTTACGCATGGAAGCTGGGCCAGCTGTCGGTCATAATAGATCATCCTGCAGTTGGATGGGGCCACTTGTCTAATTCAGCATGTGGCTTCCTACATTGCTTAAGATAGAAACACAGCACAGCTGCTGGAAGGTCTGTAGAGTTTGCTAAGCTCGCCCCCACGTTTCCAGAGCCCAGCTCCATCTTAAACAGAAAGGTTCGGGATTCAGTATATGGACATAAGATTCAGCAGCCTTTCCAGTATTTGAGAGGCTGCCACAAAGAATAACAGAATTTGGAAGGGGCCTTGGAGGTCATCTAGACCAACCCCCTGCCGAAGCAGGAGATCTGACATCATTACTGACCGATGGCAGTCCAGTCTCTTCTTGAAAGCTTCCAGGGATGAAGTTCCCACAACTTCTGAAGGCAACTTCTGTTCCATGGGTTGATTGTTCTCACTGTCTTATTTCTAGGTTGAATCTCTCCTTGATCAGTTTCCATCCATTATTCCTTTTCTGGCCTTCAGGTGCTTTGGAGAATAGCTTGACCCCCTTCCTCCTCTCTGGGGCAGCCCCTCAAATATCGGAAGATGCTCTCCTGTCTCCCCTGGTCCTTCTCTTCACTAGACTAGCCAGGCCCAGTTCCTGCAGCCGTTTTCATCGTATGTTTCAGCCTCCAGTCCCCTAATCCTCTTGGTTGCTCTTCTCTAGAGTCTCAACATTTTTTTTTATAGTGTGGTGACCAAAACTGGATGCAGTATTCTATGTGTGGTCTTACTAAGGCTTTATAGAATGGTATTAGAACCTCCCTTGATCTTGATTGTATCTCTCTGTTAATGCAATTGAGGATTGCGTTGGCTTTTTTTGGCTGCCGCCGCACACTGTTGACTCATATTTAATTGGTTGTCCACTAAGACTCCAAGATCCTTCTCACAGTTACTGCTATTAAGCTTTCTTCTAATCTATTTTGGTTTTTCTTGCCTAAGTATAAGGCAAGAAACAACAGATGGAAACGAATCAAGGAGAGAAGCAACCTGGAATTAAGGAGAAACTTCCTAACGGTAAGGACAATTAACCAGTGGAACAGCTTGCCACCAGAAGTTGTGAGTGCTTCATCACTTTTAAAAAGAGACTGGACTGCCATCTGTCAGAAATAGTATAGGGCCGTGATAGTGAACATATGGCACGCATGCCACAGGTGGCACATATAGCCATATTGGTGGGCACGCGAGCTCAGCTCCGGCGCGCACATGCTGATTTTCAGGCCTTCTGGGCCCACCAAAAGTAGGCTGTTTCCTGCCTGTTCGTGAGACCGGAAGTTGGCAAACAGGCCATTTTCGGCCTCCAGAGGGCCTCAGGGGGATGGGGAAGGCCGTTTTCGCCCTCCCCAGGCTCCTAGAAAGGCTCTGGAGCCTGATGAGACAGAAAAACAGGCCTATCGTGTCAGGGTGGCAATTAATCCCATTCTGCTTTTGGGTAATTGCACCTTGATTTAGAGAAGTGGATCGAGACCTTTTCCTTGAAGTATACTTTAAGAAAATAAACCCGAAGATATATTTTCTAAGAAAAACTCATGTATTTGTTATAAAGAAAATAAAACATCTTACTAATCTAATTAGTTACATCTTGGCAAAGCTTTCCCGACCACCTCACCTGGCCAGAGAACAAAGAAAAGATAGAAGAAAGTGAAAGAATGTGGACATGCGCAGTTAGCTTACTGATAAGAACTTGGCAAGCTACGGTAAGTCTGAAAGTTCAAAAATAAGAGCTCAACTGGTAAATACAAAAACGCAGGGACATACCGGGCCATCGAGTGCCAGGAGCAGGGGGAGCATTGGGGGGGGTCGTGCACACATGCACAGGGGTGGGACACATAGAATTATGGATGTGCACGTGTGCGACCCCCCCCCCTCCTGTCATGCGATGGCAAAAAGATTAGCCATCACTGGACTAGAAGCCCTCCAAGATCTCTTCCAGCGCTATTCTGATTGATACCCTAAATTGACCCTAAAGTCAGCGCCATGTTTGATGCCTTGAAATTGCAGGAATATTTTGCTTCCTCCACCAAACCACCCACCTACTTCTTCTCCAATCCATAAACCTGACCCACAAGTTGCTCACAGCATCCTGAAAATCTTTAGGCAAACGGGATGGTCCTTAAAGCCGCTTGACTGACCCCGTGAGTTCTTGTTGTCGTTATTGTTTTTAATTAACCACCGTTCCAAAGAAAGACGGGAACGTGATGAAAGAGGTGGAGAAATTGGGCTTTTAAGCGATGTTGATAGACACCCCCAAGAGTCTTCAAGAGAGAACTGGAAATGTCAAGAGACAGGAGGAAAAAAAAAACGACCATCTGGATTTACTCTCTCTTTTTTTTTTTGTATGCTTCTGCAGAATTCCAAGCTGTCAATCACAATCGGGCCTTCTTTTTGGGAGAAGGGGACTAGTAATCTCTCATCTCTGGTGGCAGGCTTAATCCCCAGCTGATGGTCCGTGTGACAGTCCGGAGAGAAAAGAAGAGGCGAAATGATGACCAAAGCAAACAGTTTCGTACATCTACCAGAAAGACCACAAACACAGCTCTGTTTAATGGTGAGCTGAAAACTTTCCAGGGGTTGATCCAGATCCAAAAAAGTACTTTACAGTTATGACAATATAAAAAAGGGTCAGGCGCCTCAAACCTGGGGGTGGGGAATCCTATTTGTAGATTTCGATGTAGCAGTCGTTGGCCACTTTTTTAAAAAAAATAGACGCTCTTTAATTCTTCAGGTCCAGACCCAAAACTGGACTGATCCTGAGATACAGCCAGCAGGGACAATTCTGCAGACAGACAGATTCTGCAGAGTTGGAAGGGACCTTATAGGTCATCTAGTCCAACCCCCAGTTCAAGCAGGAGACCCTACACCATTTCTGACAGATGGCAGTCCAGTCTCTTCTTGAAAGTCTCAAGTGATGAAGCTCCCACAACTTCTGAAGGCAACTTCTGTTCCATGGGTTGATTGTTCTCGCTATCAGAAAATTCCTCCTTATTTCTAGGTTGAATCTCTCCTTGATCAGTTTCCATCCATTATTCCTTGTTTGGCCTTTAGGTGCCTTGGAGAATAGCTTGACCCTCTCCTCTCTGTGGCAGCCTCTCAAATATTGGAAGACTGCTACCCTGTCTCCCCTGGTCCTTCTTTTCACTAGACTAGCCATGCCCAGTTCCTGCAACCGTTCATCATATGTTTTAGCCTCCGGTCCCCAAATCATCTTGGTTGCTCTTCTCTGCACTCTTTCTAAAGTCTCCACATCTTTTTAATAATGTGGTGACCAAAACTGGGTGCAGTACTCTAGGTATGGCCTTACTAGGGCTTTATAGAGTGGTATTAGTACCTCACTAATATCACACACCGGATACAAAGCTAAATTTAGTCCGTGTGGAAATGGATCACTCATAATAACCCAGTTGCAACTTCCTTGGAAACAGGAAAGGGGAACCTTCTCCAGATGTGGGAGGAACAGGGGTTGAAGGATGACCGTTGAAGACCCATCAACCACCGCTAGAAAGGGCTGCAAAAGCAACATTTGAAATTGCTGGTGGGTTGTTGTTTTTTTTTTTTTTTTTTTTTTTTTTGAAGGCATCTCTGCATGGTTCGGTCACCTCTTTCGGATACCCTTGTCAAGGGTCAAAAAGGCATTGTGGGTAAATCCATGGCTGGAACAAAGGTCTGAAGAAGTCACGGGGAAGAGTCCTGTTCTGTGTGTGGCTGTTTCCATTGTGTCATGAAAACCAAGGAACTGGAGGAAAAATGGACTCGTATTTCACCAAAAGCAGGAAATACGTGCGGTGCCAACTCATGAGCTGGGGGAATGCCTTGGCAGATGTTCAGTGATGCCAAAACATGACCCAACACTGTTCTTGCCTTGCCACGCAACACTTCTAAGATTGCTTTGTAGGACAGGAGGCCCCTTTCTCACCTTCTCCCAAAGAACATTAAGTTTCCCACACTTTGGACTTCTACACATTCTGGTTTCCAAAAAGGAAAACAGAGAAAGCTTTCTAAACCGAAGGTGTTCGCGGTAGAGGAACGTCAACAGAGAAGTTACAACCTTCCACTCCTAAATTTCCACATGTTCTCTCTCCTTCTCTCTTTGAATTTAGGAATCTGTAGAGTGACCTCTCCCCCTTCCTATGAACCTTTTCAATAAATGTAGCTTTGGTAACAGGGTGGACCACCAGCTCGCCTGTTGATGTCGCTGAACTACAACTCCCAGCATCCGGTAGGGCAGTTGGAAGTTGACATTCAACAACTCCTATTTAGGTACACCAGGATCAATACTCTTGATCGGGGGCCTTCTCATGTAAAGTTGGGCCAAAGATCATAAGTTCTTGGTAGGCTCTTTCTAACCAGTCAATGTTCCTTCAAGTTTGAAATTGTTCTTGAAGATGTTCCTCCAGAATACATCAATGAAGCCCTACTATTCAAGGCTACTAAAGAATTACTGCTTGCCTCAAATAGTTCTTGGGTTCGGGAGGGGCCAAAATGTCACTTGAGTCCATTCCCAGTCCACCTCAGGAGAACCACCCAATAGGATCCACCCCAGAATAAAAAAGTTCTTACCTTCCTACCAGGTGATCCAGGAAATCCTGTCAAACCAGGTAAGCCCATGTGACCCTGCAACCAGAAGAAGGAAGGGTTGGTTTTTATTTGACCCGGCCCCCAGAAATCTAAGCATGAATGAACGTCATGACGTCAAATCTTCACGATCGCAAAGATCATCTCAGGGGACATTGTCATAAGAGAACGAGGGATTGTGATTGAAAGCTAACTTAGCTTCTCCTTCTACCCATGCGATGTTGACAGGTGTGCAACCCAGAACAATCTGGAACTGAACATACTCAAAACCATAGAAATGGTGGTGGACTTTAGGAGAAACCCTCCCACACTACCACCTCTTACAATACTGGACAACACAGTATCAACAATAGAGACCTTCAAATGTCTAGGTTCTAGAATGATTCTTGACGAATGTATCTTTTCTTTTTATTTACACTGAGAGTGTATGCACCAAAGACAAATTCCTTGTGCATCCAATCACACTTGGCCAATAAAGAATTCTATTCTATTCTATTCTATTCTATTCTATTCTATTCTATTCTATTCTGTTCTATTCTATTCAATTCTATTCTATTCTATTCTATTCTATTCTTGATGATTCTTGACGAATGCATCTTTTCTTTTATGTACACTGAGAGCATATGCACCAAGACAAATTCCTTGTGTGTCCAATCACACTTGGCCAATGAAGAACTCTATTTTATTCTATTCTATTCTATTCTATTCTATTCTATTCTATTCTATTCTATTCTATTCTATTCTATTCTATTCTATTCTATTCTAGTCTAGTCTAGTCTAGTCTAGTCTAGTCTAGTCTTCTAGTCTCCTCTTCTCTTCTTCTCTTCTCTTTTCCTCTCCTCTCCTATTCTCTTCTAGTCTTCTCTTCTCCTCTCCTCCCCTTCCCTCCTCTTCCCTTCCCTTCCCTTCCCTTCCCTTCCCTTCCCTTCCCTTCCCTTCCCTTCCATTCCATTCTATTCTATTCTATTCTATTCTATTCTATTCTATTCTATTCTATCAGGAAGATGGTTTTCTGGGCATTGGCATGCGCTGATTTTTCTTGTACTATTCAAAGTCTGTCTTCTTTTGATATTTTGGTACAAGGGAACCACAGGAAAACCTCTGCCATTGGGAGGATTAAAAACACCATAAACTAATGTCAGATCGCTTCCAGGAGCCCTCCCACCCCAGGCTAATCTCTTGAGACTGTTTAAGCATGGCTCTATAAATGCTAGTTAATCTGGTGTTTGTCTACCATTGCCAAGGACCTTCTCTTCTGGCAGATTCGGAAGGTCAGAAGAGAAGCAGAATCTTCTTGCACATCCACTGAGGCTCGGAGAATAGTCCACCAGCACATACAGTAAATCAGGTTCACTACCATAAATATTTCTGACGTTTCCTAGTCCATTGAGAAGCGGGGAAAGAGGAATGCAAAAATCCTGACGACACACAGCGCACTCGAAAGCCACAATGCGACCCCCACTGAATGAGAGAAAACCGGGTGCTACTTTACCTTCTGACCATACCGTGCTTTCCCAGGTGATAATCCAGGGTCTCCTTTCTGGCCCTGAAAACGGAGAACAAAATTTTAGCATCAGAGAACACAAAACTCAGTCCCAGCCTGGACTGAGGTTTTTTTTTTTTTTTTGATTATTTTAATGGGTTTTAATATATGTTTAAATTACATATTTATACGTTTATGTATTTTATGTATTTTATGCATTTTACGTTTTATTGGGTTTGTTTTTATTTGTTGTGAGCCGCCCTGAGACCTACGGAGATAGGGCGGCATACAAATTATATTAAATAAATAAATAAATAAATAAATTAATTAATTAATTAACTAAATAAATTAAATGAATGAATGAATAAATGAATAAATAAATAAATAAAATATTGCAAGAGTTGGGGACAACCTCCGAGAGAATTTGAACAAGAGGGAGGCGATTTTCTAAAAATGTCGACCTCCCGTTAGTAAATCCAAGTTGGGCAAACGAAGTGTAATGGCCGCCGGTGGCTTCTGGGAAGGGCGCATGAATATCTCTTAGCCTTTTTTTATCATTACAGGAAAGAATCAACCCATCAGGAGCTGCGACGGCGCGGCAGTTAGAGTGCAGTACGGCAGGCTACTTCTGCTTGACTGCCGGCTGCCTGCAATTTGGCAGTTCGAATCCCACCAGGCTCTAGGTTGACTCAGCCTTCCATCCTTCCGAGGTTGGTAAAGTGAGGACCCAGATTGTTGGGGGGCAATAGGCTGACTCTGTAAACTGCTTAGAGAGGGCTGTAAAAGCACTATGAAGCAGTACAGAAGTCTAAGTGCTATTGCTATCTGTCTGTCTCTCTATACCTATCTATCTATCTATCTATCATCTATCTATCATCTATCTATCTACCTACCTACGCTATCTATCTATCTATCTATCTATCTATCTATCTATCTATCATCTATCATCTATCATCTATCTATCTATCAATCTATCTATCTATCTACCTACTCTATCTATCTATCTATCATCTGTCATCTATCTATCAATCATCTGTCATCTATCTATCAATCATCTAACATCTATCATCTATTATCTATCATCTATCTATCTATCATCTATCATCTATCTATCATCTATCATCTATCTATCTATCATCTATCATCTATCATCTATCATCTATCATCTATCATCTATCTATCATCTATCATCTATCTATCTATCATCTATCTATCATCTATTTATCTATCATCTATCATCTATCTATCATCTATCTATCTATCATCTATCATCTATCTATCTATCTATCTATCTATCTATCATCTATCATCTATCAATCATCTAATCATCTATCAATCAATCTATCTATCTATCTACCTACTCTATCTATCTATCTATCATCTGTCATCTATCTATCAATCATCTAACATCTATCTATCTATCATCTATCATCTATCTATCTATCTATCTATCTATCTATCTATCTATCATGGTGGCACAGTGGTTAGAGTGCAGTATTGCAACCTAATTCTGCCCACTGCCATCAGTTCAATCCTGACCAGCTCAAGGTTGACTCAGCCTTCCATCCTTTCAAGGTGGGTATAATGAGGACTCAGATTGTTGGGGGCAAGAGGCTGACTCTGTAAAACCGCTTAGAGAGGGCTGTAAAAGCACTGTGAAGCGGTATATGAGTCTAAGGCTATTGCTATCTAGAAGACCAAATTGACTCGGGTTAGCCCAGCGTTTATCCTATGTCAATCATCAGCCTCCGTTCCAGTCTTCATTCCCTCTTGAGGGAATGAAGACTGAATGAAGACGGAGGCTGATGATTGACATAGGATAAAAGAAGCAGAGAAGCAATCTTTGGGGCTCAGGGATGTTGGCTTGCCTGGTTCCTCCACCAACATTGAACTAAATTGGATTGCTTCCCATGGTTGGCCTTCCAAGACAGCTCTTCACTGAAATATTTGTACCTTAAACATATATATAGGTGTCAGCCGGTACTATACGCGAAGTTGCAGTTCAGAAGATTCTGTTGCTCAAGCTTATATGCCAGAGTCTAGTCAGCTGAAGGTCAATGCTAAAATTGGCACCAAATAAGGATCAATGGAATTCAAGAGGGATTGGATTGTTTATGGCAATGTCATGACTCTAAGCTGATGACTTGTTTAACTCCACCCCTTGCTCTCTGCTTGCTCTCCTCCTGCATTAGACCTCCATAATATAATCAGAGAGCTTCATAATGTAAATGTTGAACACCTAAAACTTCTAAATAGGCTTTTGGGAGTTTTCCAGGTCTTGGGCACAGTGCCAATTATGCCCAGCGGGTAATAATAATCCAGCTCTCTCTCTTCTACGTGGGAAGATTTTTTTCCTCTCCCTCTCTTCATTTAGCTAAAAAAAAAAAAGTGAAACCTATCAAATGAACTTCTGGAGACTTCAAGAACCGATCAAGTTTTCTTGGCCACACAACGGAGAGGGGTTGATCGTTCTGCGACGTGGAGAGACAAAGTAAAAACTGTGTAACAAGCCTAAATTGAGTTAAGCATGTTTTAGCAGTTAACTTTTATCATTGTAGTTTACTTTAGACCGTGTGACCCAAAGTGTTGTGTGTTCATCTAATTGTAGGGTCTTTTATAGCTGTGCCAATATTCTGTTGATGACTCTGGTTTTTGTTTGTTTGTTTGTTTGTTTTTGGTCTTTGAATCAGACTCGTTTCCTGCCAACTACAAGGTCAGGTTCATGCAATTCTCTAGTAACTTTCCTACAGAGAGTTTTGCCCTTCCCTACTTATTCCTAGAGTAGAGAGAAAGACTCACACATTTGGCTATGTTACTCAAGGCTATACAACTCTACAACTCAGGTCTTCTGCTGCTGGTGGTCCAGGGGTTTCAGCCACCAGGCTAAACTGGTGATTTCATGATTCTTGGAGGACATATGTATTTGGGGAAGGTTCTCTCTCTGGGCACAATGAGAATATATCTGCTGGGAAAAAAAACTCCACACTGGCAACAGGAAGGGCATCCAGCCAGTAAACACTCAGCTCCATTCGGTTGCCCAGACTCCACCCCACAAGAAATTATGGGGTCATTAAAAGATAATGTTATGTATTTGGGGAAGGGATGTGGTGGCTCAGTGGCTAAGATGCTGAACTTGTCGATCGAAAGGTCGGCAATTCAGTGGTTCGAATCCTTAGTGCTGCGTAATGGGGTGAACTCCCGTGACTTGTCCCAGCTTCTGCCAACCTAGCAGTTTGAAAGCAGGTAAAAAATGCAAATAGAAAAATAGGGACCACCTTTGGTGGGAAGGGAACAGTGTTCCATGCGTCTTTGGCATTGAACTGTTGTACGTCAGGGAATACCTGCATTAAAGCTTTCGTACCCTGTTTCCCCCCAAAATAAAACATCCCCTGAAAATAAGCCCAATCAGGCTTTTGAGCACATGGCAATAAGGCCAAGCGCTTATTTCAGGGTTCAAAAAAATATAAGACAGGGTCTTATTTTGGGGGAAACACGGTATTTCTTTTGTAGCGCTTTCCGTTTCCTGTATTTTCCAATTTTTATCAGTGCATCCCGTCCTTTAGGCAGTCCCACACGCATGCACACACACCAATCCAGGCCAAGTGGAGAATCGGCTAGCTGGGGGAAAATTCTTGGCCGAAGACAGCCAGGAACCCTGGGGATTCAGCCCAGACGTGACTGTCCGATTTCTGAATGAAACCGGTCAGCCGGTCCAAGCCAAGCGTTCAGCGAAGTCGTGCTGATAATAATTCCACTCTGCAGCTATTATCCAAAGCAGGGATGCCTTCGGCAGCATCAAATTGCTGGCTGGGAGTTGCCTCCAGGAACAGCAAGCGAAAGTTCAGCGGTGGGGAAGGGAAGGGCGTTTGCGAAACCCAATCCGGATTCAGAACGGATCCCCGGGGACCCTCCAAAACTGGATACGGTATTCCAAGCGTGCTTTGGTGTTAAGACCCCCCCCCCCTTGGAATACCGCATCCAGTTTTGGTTGCCACCATGTTTAAAAAAAGAAGAAGTTGAGATTCTAGACCAATGATGGCTAACCTTTCTCTCTTTGTGTGCCAAAAGCGTGTGCTGGCACCCATAATGCGATGGACGCACACCCCACCCCCCTTGCATGTGTGCACACTCCTCCTCCTCTTCTTCCTCCTCCTCCTCCTCCCAGGAATCCCCACTTCCTTCTAACACTGATGATGTTGTCTAGTTGGGTCATGAAACGTCCTCCAGAAAACAACCAAGCTCAGAAAGCACCAAGGACCTCACAGTCTTCCTCCTCCTCCTCCTCTTCTTCCTGCTTCCCTCATTCCTCCTCCTCCTCACAGAAATCCCCACTCCCTTCTAACACTGCTGATGTTACCTATTTGGGTAATGAAACATCTGCAAGGAAACAACCAAGAACCTCACAGTCTTCCTCCTCCTCCTCTTCCTCCTTCTCCCATTCCTCCTCCTCCTCCTCACGGGAATCCCCACTCCCTTCTAACACTGATGAGGTTACCTAGTTGGGTCATGAAACGTCTGCAAGAAAACCGCCAAGCTCAGAGAGCACCAAGGATGTTTCAAGATCTAAAACACAGCCAATTCCCCCCCCCCAAAAAACACCTCTTTCCCTACCAGTCTTCTGAGTGCAACTTTCAACTAGTCCAGATGTGACTCATTATCAAAACAGTGACAATTCTAGGAAGCTTCAACCCATTTCGTAGCCAGATGTTCACCCAACGTGGCAGTTCTGAAGGATGCTCAGCCTGCAGGCCCACCACCTAACTATCATACTCTCGTGTTTTCCGTCCTCTCCTACTAAGGATGGGCACACGGTAACCCAAGTTTAATAAAACCCAGTGTGTGCCTGTTCAACCAACGTGGATTTTTCCCAAAAGCTTTCCACTTCAGCAATAATTTCTATATTTCAAAACAGATCAAGGGCTAAATTCTTCCTACTTGCTTTCCTCTTCCTTTCCATGCCTCTCCTCTTTAAACTCTAAATCATTTTAATGAGGCTTTTCCAGCCATGGGCCCCAGGTGACACAGAGTTGGCAAAACGCCCCGCTTTCCCCTAGCTCCAAAAAGGGGAAAGTTTAAAAAATAAGTTCATTTTTCATGTTAGCTGTCTTGTCCCATTAAGACCGTTACCCAAACTCAGCAGGTTTTCATACCGACAGTCACAAACGCCAGGTGGGATTAGCAAGAGAGCCAGGAGTGAAGTCTAAAGCTTTCGATTTTCGTACAGGATACTTTTTAAAAGAAGGAGAAGGAGAAGGAGAAGGGGAAGGGGAAGGGGAAGGGGAAGGGGAAGGGGAAGGGGAAGGGGAAGGGGAAGGGGAAGGGGAAGAGGAAGAGGAAGAGGAAGAAGAGGAGAAGGAGGAGGAGGAGGTAGAGGAGGAAAAGGAAGAAGAAGAAGAGGAGGAGGAAGAGGAAGAAGGAGAAGGAAGAAGAAGAAGGGAGGTAGAGGAGGAGGAAGAAGAAGAAGAAGAAGAAGAAGAAGAAGAAGAAGAGGAGGAGGAGGAGGAGGAGGAGGAGGAGGAAAAGGAAGAAGAGGAAGAGGAAGAGGAAGAGGAAGAAGGAGGAGGAGGAGGAGGAAAAGGAAGAAGAAGAAGAAGAAGAAGAAGAAGAAGAAGAAGAAGAAGAAGAAGAAGAAGAAGAAGAAGAAGAAGAAGAAGAAGAAGAAGAAGAAAAAAAAAAAAAACTTGGTTGATACCAAGGATGCTGGCAGCAACCCGGATCAGCCATTAGCACCAGTCAATGGTATTTGCGACACATTTTTAAATGTCCAGTTGACTGTGTTTCATGTTTAATGAATAAAAGAAATAAGAAGAAGAAGAAGTGGAAAAAGTTATAGAAAATGAGAAGGTGAAGATCTTGTGGGACTTTCGAATACAGACGGATCGTCATCTGGAACACAACACGCCAGCTATCACAGTTGTCGAAAACTGAAACGTACAATTTATTGACATTGCGGTACCAGGAGATGACAGAGTCAAAGAAAAAGACCTGGAAAAAATCATGAAATATCGCGACCTGGCCATCAAAACTACACGGCTATGGATGAAACATGTCTCAGTGATACCCATTGTCATCGGGGCACTTGGTACTATGTCCAAGAATTTTACAAAACACATCAAGAAATTGCGGCTTCCTGCAATAACACCAGCGGAACTGCAAAAAAAACTGTGCCACTTGGAACATCGTACATCTTAAGAAGGTACTTGGTGGATACTTAGGATGCTGGCAGCAACCCGTATCAACCATTAGCACCAGTCAATGGTATTTGTGATGCATTTCTGAATGTTCAGTTGACTGAGTTTCATGTTTAATAAATACAAGAGATAATAATAATAATAATAATAATAATAATGAGGAGGAGGTGGAGGAGGAGGAGGGGGGGAGGAGGAGGAGGAGGAGGAGGAGGAGGAGGAGGAGAAGAAGAAGAAGAAGAAGAAGAAGAAGAAGAAGAGGAAGAAGAAGAAGAAGAAGAAGAAGAAGAAGAAGAAGAAGAAGAAGAAGAAGAAGAAGAAGAAGAAGAAGAAGAAGAAGAAGAAGAGAAGGAGGAGGAGGAGGAGGAGGAGGAGGAGGAGAAGGAGAAGAAGAAGAAGAAGAAGAAGAAGAAGAAGAAGAAGAAGAAGAAGAAGAAGAAGAAGAAGAAGAAGAAGAAGAAGAAGAAGAAGGAGAAGAAGGTGGTACTTGGTTGATATCTAGGACGCTGGCAGCAACCCATATCAACCATTAGCACCAGTCAATGGTATTTGTGACACATTTTTAAATGTTCAGTTGACTGAGTTTCATGTTTAATAAATACAAGAGATAATAATAATAATAATAATAATAATAATAATAATAATAATAATAATAATAATAATTCAATCGCACGAGAAAGCATAAATCTGTAAATCCTCTCACTAGGACATCAATACAAATTGGAGAGTTTAGAGAGGGCTGGGGATTATTATTACTTTTTTCTTTTTTGTTTTCTTAACCGTCTCCCCTTTTCAGAGTTTGTAACTGTGCCTTTAAATGCTGCCTGGGTTTTTTTTTTTTTTGACTGCCAACATCTCTCTCTAGTGCCTAATTCTTAATCAGGCAGCCGGCGGGCAGCCAGATGAGTGGAAATATTTCTCTCTTTTCCCCCCCCCCCCAAAAAAAATCATCAACCGGACTAAAGACATTACACAGTTAGAGGGAGAGGAAGAAGGGAGGGGAGAGGAAGAAAAGGCTGGGAACGGAAAAGGAAGGAAAGCAGTTAGAACAAACATTGCTGGGTCCATGCCCTCTGTCCCAAATTTGCAAAACCTTCTACTTAGTTGGCAAAAGAAGACTGCCCAGCTGTTTGGAAAGAAATCCTGGAATTGGACATGTCCCTGAGGGTCATCTAGACCGATCCTGTCCAAGGAAAATTCGTTGACTCCGTTGTCCTGCGCCAACCTTTTTAAGAACTTCCAGAGATGTTGAACAAGCTTAAATCCATGAGCTAGACCAGGGGTCTGCAAACCTTAAATACTCTAAAGAGCCATTTGAGAGCCATTTCCCACAGAAAAGAAAACACCGGGAGCCACAAAACCTGGGTGGGCATGGCCAACTCGATGTCACTCACTTCCACCAGTCACATGACCCCCCCTAGCCACGCCTACCCAGTCAGTCATTAGGGCAGAGAACCAGTTGTTAAAAAACACCGGGAACCACAAAATCCTTTTGACATCTCTCTCTCTCCCTCTCCCCCTCTCTCTCTGTATCTCTCTATGTCTCTCTCCCCCTCTCTTTGTATCTCTCCACATCTCTCTCTCTCTCCCCCTCTCTTTGTATCTCTCTACGTCTCTCTCTCTCTTCCCCTATCTCTATCTCTCTACGTCTCTCTCTCTCTCCCTCTCTCTCTGTATCTCTCTACGTCTCTCTCCCCCCCTCTATCTCTCTACGTCTCTCTCTCTCCCTCTCTCTGTATCTCTCTACATCTCTCTCTCTCCCCCTCTCTATCTCTCTACGTCTCTCTCTCTCTCCCCCTCTCTCTGTATCTCTCTATGTCTCTCTCTCTCCCCCCCTCTCTCTGTATCTCTCTACGTCTCTCTCTCTCTCCCCCCCCTCTCTCTGTATCCCTCTATGTCTCTGCCCTGGCCGCTTCTCCATTCCCTGCCGTTGCCCTTATCTTCTCAGGCCAGGCGAGAAGTGACTGGGAAGGGAGGGTGAGGGGCGGGGCTAGCCAATGGTGGGATCACCCAACAGGGAGCCACAGCAGAGGGCCCAAAGAGCCGCCTGTGGCTCCAAAGCCCCAGGTTGCTGACCCCTGAGCTAGACAGT
The DNA here is from genome assembly GCA_022577455.1 of Arizona elegans. Lineage (NCBI taxonomy): Eukaryota > Metazoa > Chordata > Lepidosauria > Squamata > Colubridae > Arizona > Arizona elegans. The sequence continues at coordinate 1,777,856 of JAKOOJ010000031.1, forward strand.
TCTTCTCTTCTCTTGACCTCCTCAAAAGTGTCTTATGGAAGCAGAGAAGGAGGCTGTGTGGACAATAACTCCTCACTTCGATAATGTCTGTGGAAGTTCTCCAGGTCATGGTTGTCCCAAAGGTGCTCTATTTTTCAAGAGGCAATTTGGACTTTCTGGTTTTTCTTTGAAGACGTTTCGCTTCTTGTCCAAGAAGCTTCTTCAGCTCTGACCGGATGGTGGTGGGGAATGGAAGGATTTATACTCCTTGCAGACAGCTGGCCATTTGCATCCTTTTTAGAGAGTCGTTGAGGCCACTTGGAGGTTGATCTGTGTCGTCAGGGTCAGCTGAGTGGTGCAAATGGGTGTGGAGCCTTTTTGGGGAATTGTTGAAAGATCTACAACAGAATCCTTTCCACAGTTCCGAGAAAGCTCCACACTCATTTGCACCACTCAGGGGACACTGAGATAAACCTGCAAGTGGCCTCAACGACCCTCAAAAAGGATGCAAATGACCAGCTGTCTGCAAGGAGGATAAATCCTTCCATTCCCCACCACCATCCACTCAGAGCTGAAGAAGCTCCTTGGATGAGAAGCCAAATGTCTTCAAAGACAAACAAGAAAGTCCAGTTGCCTCAATGGACTTTCACCTTTGGGTTCTCCGCTTCTATTTTACACACACACACCATCAAAATTTGTTCTTCGTTAGCAGTTACACGCACACATTCCTCCCTTACCTTCGTGCCAGGTGGTCCAGCACGGCCAGGGTTTCCATGAGGGCCAGAAGGTCCCTAAAAAAAAGGCAAAGTCTGGATGAAGACTTGGTGAGCTTGAAGCAAGCTTGAGACATTAGCCCTATCGTCTGGAAGCTGGTAAACTCATGCAGGCTGATGAGCGATGAGAAGAAGCTCAACAGCCTGTTGATTCCTGTTCCACCTTCCCTTCCTCCCCTCCATTTCCCATGGATCTTGGACTTACTCTTGGTCCTCGCTTGCCAGGAAGGCCCGGGATCCCAGGTAAACCAGGAGGACCCTAGGAAGGGAAGGGAAGGGAAGGGAAGGAAGGAAGGAAGGAAAGAAGGAAGGAAGGAAGGAAGGAAGGAAGGAAAAAAATACAAGTTGCTTAGAGTTAAAAAAGACATGTCTTCCCACCATTACCCCTATCAAGATCCTCATCAAGCCAAACTACAGGCAGTCCCAGACTTACGATCATTCGTTTAATGACCATTCAAAGTGACAGCGGTACTGAAAAATGCGACTTAGGACCATTTTTTACACACGTGCGGCCCCGTTGCAAACCGGTAGTAAAAGTAAGTAGAATCCACCCCTGCCCTACACCATTTCTGACAGATGATAGTCCAGTCTCTTCTTGAAAACATCCAGTTATGAAGCTCCCACAATTTCAGATATAACTTCTGTTCCATTTGATTTATTGTTCTCACAATCAGGAAATTCCTCCTTGATTTTAGGTTGGAATCTCTCTCTTCGATCATCTTCTTGTCCTTGTCCTCAGATGCTTCGGAGAATAGGTTGACCCCCCCTTTCTTCTCTGGGACAGCCCCTCAAGGATTGGAAGACAGCATATATGCAATATTAAATAGGTTACATTATTGTCATATTTGCCATCTGCCATGCCCAGTAAGAAAAATTCCAGCTTAACTTCTATTTTAAAGATTAACATCTCTTCTAACCAGATCTTTATTTGCTGCCAGAAACTTTTGGCTTTTGAGCACTCCCACCACATATGACCTATTTAATATTGCATATACTTACTGTGGTAAAGCTAGCACTTGCTCAAAAATCTAAGTGTAAAGAAATACCCTCAGAAGAAGAAGTAATACACAAAATTTACAGCTGTGCAGAGATGGAGAGACTTACTTTAGAACTCCAAGACAAAAGTGAATCAACATACTATGAAGTCTGGAATAAATTTTATAATTGGTTAGATAAGAGGAAGAATGCCCAAAACAAGGGATAACAAATGTCTGGAAATGTATATATCAATGTATATCAATATATCAATGTATATTGAATTTGTGAATGTAATATAGCTTTATTAAATACATGCATCGTTGTTTGGGAAGTAAAATACTGCATACTTGATATATAATGAAATAGGAGATATGTAAACTTGTATATAGATCAAGGAATAGATTACTTATTAACTTGATTTAGATGCAAATGTTAGAAACCAGAGATGTTGAGCAATGTCCATTGTTTTACTTTTAAAAATAATAAAATATTTTTTTTTAAAAAAAAGGTATTGGAAGACAGCTATCTAGTCCTTTTCTTCTTTAGACTAGTAGACATCGTCTTCTCATGAGGGACCCAACACATCCTAAAATTACTTTATCCAGAGATGAGTTCACATACTGTAGCAATTGGTTCACCCAGCACCAGAAATGTGAGAGAGAGAGTGCAAAAAGCGCTTGTGTGCAGCATCACAAATGTTCTGCCCCAGCTACGGACCCAACGAACGCAGCACACACAAAGTCTGTACGAACCTAGTTTACTAAATTAAATCAGTCTTTCTCAAACAAAGGCTGTTAATTAACTTTCTTAACAGCCTACAAGAATCCAAAGAATAAATAATCGTAATCTTACTAGGATTGGCAGAAAGCCCAAAAGCAATTTGCAGGAAAACTGATAAGAGAACTAAGATCAAGACGCGAAGGAGAGTGAACGAAGTTGTTCCCTGCAAATTGCCTCAGTCGTCCGTCCTTAAATAGGCTAAGGCAGTGGCCAATTAGCCCCAAGCCTTACTCTTGAGGAGACCTCTTCCTGAGGAGCCACTCCTGCCTTTTGGCAGCTCTGTGCACCTGTGCATCGAGAAGAGGTAGCAAAAATCCCTGTCCCCCCCCCCCCATGCCCAGCTGAGCCACGCAATCATCAGAGGCTTTTTAAAATTATTTTTAAAAGCATTTTTTCTACAACCTCTTTGGCAGAAAAAATGCTTTTAAAAGTAAAAAAAAAAAAGCCTCTGATGATCACGCGGCTCAGCTGGGATCGTCAGAGGCTTTTAAAAGAAAAAAAAAGCCTCTGCTGATCAGGCAACTCAGCTGGGATCGTCAGAGCCTTTTAAAAGCATTTTTTTAACAATCTCTTCGCCGAAGAGGTTGTAGAAAAAATGCTTTTAAAAGTAAAAAAAAAAAGCCTCTGATGATCACGCGGCTCAGCTGGGATCGTCAGAGGCTTTTAAAAAAAAAAAAAACCTCTGCTGATCAGGCAACTCAGCTGGGATCGTCAGAGCCTTTTAAAAGCATTTTTTTAACAATCTCTTCGCCGAAGAGGTTGTAGAAAAAATGGTTTTAAAAGTTAAAAAAAAAAGTTGGCCACACCCACCCAGTCACATTACAACCCCCCCACCAAGCCACGCCCACAGAACCGGTAGTCACAAATTTTAGATTTCCCCACTGCCTAAACTGGACTTTTAGATTGTATATATTGCTCTCCTACTCTCAAAATGTCCCCACCCGTTTGCTTTAGAAAACAGACAGGAAAATGTGCAGAGCTGACCCTTTCAAGATTTGCCCTGCTGGAGGATAATCCATCTCTCGGTGACTTGATCTCTCAGCTATTTTATGTGTACAGTTTGGGGAGCAGTTTAAGGCTAGCTTTAAAAAAAAACCTGACCCATTTGAAGGGGTTACGGATGTGCGAGGTTAAATTCTTCAGATTGCAGCTCTCCAGCTGCAGCGGGACATCCAACTCCACTCCAGCCTTAATTATTCTTGGATTTTTTTTCCTGCCTCTACTTTTTTGGCAGCCTCGGCGGAGAGAATAAACTAAGGTGTCTCTCGGAAGATTGATGACCAAGTAGCTCCTTTTTGAATGATGGTATTTTTTCCTTTGTAAGAGAAGAGGCCGAGTGAGTGAGACCAGAAAACTCAAGAATGTTTGGAAGCTGACTCGGACATCTCCGAAAAGAGAGACCCGTCGTGCAAACTTTTACCAAAAGCGGAACTGAATTCTAAATCTGGTTTGAAATGTTTCAAGCCGGCAGGTGTGAGCACAAAAGGCCAAAATTTACAAACTGGGCTTCGCTAAACCAGTAGAGCTAATCCTCATGTTAAGGTCACCGTGGAGCCCCCAACATTTCTGTTGCTAAACGAGACATTTCTTAACTGAATTTTGCCCCTCTCCCCGCCCCATCTTTTTAAAGGCCTTTTCTGGTTAAAAAGGACCCGGATTGTGGAAGCAATAAACTGACTTTGTATAAAGAAGAACAGCGCTTTGGGGGTGGGGGCAAAAGCCCTACTAAGCAGGTATATACAAAAGTATGAAGGCTATTGCTTAACACATTGTAAGCCGCCTTGAGGCTCCGGAGAAGGGCGGCATATAAATCGAACCAACCAACCAACCAACCAATCAATCAATCAATCAATAAGAGACTGGTTTAGCTCAACAGACAGAAACACTGTAATTAATAACACCAGCTGTCTGCAATTAAAGTAAGATCGAATCTCGCCAGGCTCAAGGTTAACTCAGCCTTCCATCCTTTCTAAGGTAGGTAAATTGAGGACCCAGTTTGTGGGGGCAATAAGCTGACTTTTTATAAAATATACAAAAGAATGAAGGCTATTGCTGAGCACATTGTAATCCGCCTAGAGTCTCCGGAGAAGGGCGGCATATAAATCAAACCAACCAACCAAGCAATCAATCAATCAATAAGAGCCTGGTTTAGCTCAACAGACAGAAACACTGTAATTAATAACACCAGCTGTCTGCAATTAAAGTAAGATCGAATCTTGCCAAGGCTCAAGGTTGACTCAGCCTTCCATCCTTTCTAAGGTAGGTAAATTGAGGACCCAGATTGTGGGGGCAATAAGCTGACTCTGTAAAAATATACAAAAGGATTAAGGCTATTGCTTAACGCATTGTAAGCCGCCCTGAGTCTCCGGAGAAGGGCGGCATATAAATCAAATTTTTAAAAAAAGAAAAGAAAGAGAAAGAAAGAGAAAGAAGGAAGGAAGGAAGGAAGGAAGGAAGGAAGGAAGGAAGGAAAGAAAGAAAGAAAGAAAGAAAGAAAGAAAGAAAGAAAGAAAGAAAGAAAGAGAAGCTGACTTTCTATAAAATATACAAAAGAATGAAGGCTGTTGCTTAACGCATTGTAAGCCACCCTGAGTCTCCGGGGAAGGGCGGCATATAAATCAAATTAAAAAAGAAAAGAAAAGAAAGAGAAAGAAAGAGAAAGAAGGAAGGAAGGAAGGAAGGAAGGAAGGAAGGAAGGAAAGAAAGAAAGAAAGAAAGAAAGAAAGAAAGAAAGAAAGAAAGAAAGAGAAGCTGACTTTCTATAAAATATACAAAAGAATGAAGGCTATTGCTTAACGCATTGTAAGCCGCCCTGAGTCTCCGGGGAAGGGCGGCATATAAATTGAACCAATAAATAAATAAATAAATAAATGAATGAATGAATGAATGAATAAATAAATAAATAAATAAATAATGAAAGTTGTGAAGTGAACCTAGCTTCCCTGTTGACTTTGCTTGTCAGAAGGCTGTAAAATGGGTGTAGGAGGTTAGCATCCACCCCTCTCCTAGAAGAATGAAATATTCTAGGACGGTGGTGGCGAACCGCGGGATCATCAGAGGCTTTTTTTTTTTTACTTTTAAAAGCATTTTTTCGGCTGAAGAGGTTGTAGAAAAAATGCTTTTAAAAGTTTAAAAAAAAAAAGAAGGTTGTAGGTTCATGAGGTAGGCGGGGTAAGCGAGCGGCGACTGGGCCGGGGACTGGTTCAGGGGCATGGCCACCCAATGTTATTACCGGTTCTCTGAACTACTACAAATTTATACTACCGGTTCTTGCGAACCAGTGCGAACCGGGAGCAACCCACCACTGTAGTATACGATCCCTTAAACAGGAGCCAGCCGTCTGCGGCAGCAGCCAAAGAGGCTAACAAATCCTTGGTTGTATAAACGGAGGCACAGAATCAAAATCACGTAAAGTATGAGTACCGCTTTATAAAGTCTTAGTAAGGCCACATCTGGAACGCTGCATCCAGTTTTGGTCACCACATTACAAAAAAGAGGTTGAGACTTTGGAAAAAGTGCAGAGAAGAGCAACTAAGAAGATTAACGGCCTGAAGGTTAAAACATCTGAAGAATGGTTGCAGGAATTCGGTATGTCTAGTTTAATGAAAAGAATGACTAGGAGAGACATTATACCCTATTTCCCCCACACACACAAAAAAAATAAGACATCCCCTGATAATAAGCCCAAACGGGCTTTTGAGTGCATGGCAATAAGGCCAAGCGCTTATTTCAGTATTCAAAAAAATATAAGACAGGGTCTTATTTTCAGGGAAACACGGTATCTATCTATCTAACTATCATCTATCTATCTATCTATCTATCTACCTACCTACCTACCTATCTACCTACCCACCCTGTTTCCCCCAAAATAAGACATCCCCTGATAATAAGCCCAAACGGGCTTTTGAGTGCATGGCAATAAGGCCAAGCACTTATTTCAGGGTCCAGAAAAATATAAGACAGGGTCTTATTTTCGGGAAAACACGGTAGTCGTATTAGCAATAGCACTTAGACTTATATACCGCTTCACAGTGCTTTCCAGCCCTCTCTAAGCAGTTTACAGCATCAGCCTCTTGCCCCCAACAATCTGGGTCCTCATTTTACCCCACCTTGGAAGGATGGAAGGCAGAGTCAACCTTGAGCCTGGTGAGATTCGATCTGCCAAATTGCCGGCAGCCGGTGATCAGCCTGCAGTACTGCACTCTAACCACTGCATCACCGCGACTTGTATTCCAGTATTTGAGGGGCTGCCACAAAGTAGAAGGGGGTCAACTTATTTTCCAAAGCACCAGAAGGCAAGAGGAGGAACAACGGATGGAAACTAATCAAGGAGAGAAGCAACCTGGGTTTGAGGAGATGCTCCATCACTGGAGGTTTTTAAGAAGAGGCTGGACAACCACCTGTCTGAAATGGTCTAGGACCGTGATGGTGAACCTATGACACACGTGCCAAAGGTGGCACGCCAAGCCATATCTGCGGGCATGCAAGCCATTGTCCTAGCTCAGCTCCAGCGTGCATGCACACACTGGCCAGCTGATTTTCAGCTGGCCCCTCTGCTACCCCTCCCTTCCCAGGAGTCTCCATGCGGCCCATTTTGGATGCCAGGTAAGTACAGGGCTTACACGGAGGCCCTGGGAGGGTGTTTTCATCCTCTCCGGAGGGCCTCTGGGGTGATGGGGGAAAACGTGCCTTCCGGGCCCACCGAAAGTCGAGAAATGGGCCATTTCCGGCCTCCAGACAGCCTCCGGGGGAGCAGGGGAGGCAGTTTTTGCCCTTCCCAGGCTCCAAAAAAGCCTCTGAAGCCTGGGGAGAACGAAAAACAAATCTACCGTGCCTACCGTAAGTCTAGAAACGGGCCATTTCCGGCCTGCAGAGGCTTACTAGGCCCAAAACGGGGCATGGGGGGTCATGCGCAGGGGAGCACAGGGGGGTCACGCGTACATGCGGGGGGTCGCGCGTACATCACGGGGCGTGGGATAGCATTGAATTATGAGTGTGGGCACGCATACATGTTACACACACACACACATCGGCGCTCCCCTTGCTTTTGGCACGCGATGGCAAAAAGATTAGCCTTCACTGGTGGAGGATCTCCTGCTTGAACAGGGGGTTGGACTAGAAGACCTCCAAAGGTCCCTTCCAGCTCTGTTCTGGCTGACCTAAGAAGGTTTGAATTCTGCCATCAGCTCTACATGCCCACACAGATTGCAGAAGTTTCATTTGTCCATCAGCCCAGCTGCTCTATTTCCTAAACGCTTGGCCTCCACTTGGGTCCAAGAATCAGTTCTTCTGTTTGTTGGACGCATCAACAGTGGCCTACGCTGCTGACTATAGTGGTGACAAGCAGCCAAGGCTCAAATACGCCTCCTGTGAATTGCAGGAATTTAAAGCCGTTTCGCTGGTTTGGAACAGCGTTGGACCCATAAATGTTTGCTTTGCAGCCAGTGACTCTCTGTTCCTATTTTTGAGCAGGAATATAATTAACTGCCATTGATGGACCAGCCGTAGAAACCAGCCCTTTTGGCGTTCAGTTTCAGATCCAGAAGCGGAATATAATTTTCCTGCATATTCGGGGTTGGAAATTCCAGTGCCTCTTCTTGTGACATGATAGCAGGGTTGCAATATCTCAGGGGCTGCCCCAAAGAAGAGGGAGTCAAGCTATTCTCCAAAGCACCTGGAGGCAGGACAAGAAGCAATGAGTGGAAACTAATCAAGGAGAGAAGCAACTTAGAACTAAGGAGGAATTTCCTGACAGTGAGAACAATTAATCAATGGAACGACTTGCCTCCAGAAGTTGTGAATGCTCCAACACTGGAAGTTTTTAAGAAGAGGTTAGATAACCATTTGTTTGAAGTGGTGTAGGGTTTCCTGCCTAAGCAGTGGGTTGGACTAGAAGACCTCCAAGGTCCTTTCCAACTCTGTTATTTTATTCTAGCCTAATGAAAAAAAGTTCTAGGGGAGACATGATAGCAGTCTTCCAATATCTCAGGGGCTGCCCCAAAGAAGAGGGAGTCAAGCTATTCTCCAAAGCAACTGAGGGCAGGACAAGAAGCAAAGGGTGGAAACTCATCAAGGAGAGAAGCAATTTAGAAATAAGGGGAAATTTCCTGACAGTGAGAACAATTAATCAGTGGAACAACTTCCCTCTAGAAGTTGTGAATGCTCCAACACTGGAAGTTTTTAAGAAGAGGTTGGATAACCATTTGTCTGAAATGAGATAGGGCGGAAGTTCAGAAGTTTCGGCATCTAGAGGGTCTCCGGAGCCTCGGGAGGCTTTTTTCACCCTCCCGGAGGCTCGAAGAAAACCTCCGGAACCCGGGGAGGGCAAAAGCGCCCCCCGCCCCCCACCGTGGTGCAGGAGGCTGACTAGGCCACGCCCACCATGGCTACACCCACCCAGCAACCAGGCAGAGAACCCCTTGCTAAAACTTTTGAAGCCCACCCCTGAGGGTGATATCCAAGCGAGATTCTAAATTTGGGGACGTAGGACCATTTTCGAAGTCCTGCTCATTTTCCCTTTAGATGGGTTAGAGAAGACGGCGGAGAACTTTTCCTTCGATGTCTTAGCTTGGGATCCAACCAATTTGTCGAGAAGAGACAGCGGAAGGAAGAAACGGAAGTGATTGCTTTTAAGAGGGGCCATGGCTGGATCGTGCTTTCTAAAAAAAACCCAAAAAAAACCATCACAAGCTTCCAGAAGCGGTTAAGCTACAAGACGCAGCAGCAGCCAAAGAGGAAGTAGCATACTGTGGCTCTCAGCAACATCTGGAAGGTCAAAGGCTCAAGAGCGAAATCCCTTTTGATTTGGTTGGCTTTTTTTGTTTTCCTTTCCTTCTCGAACGATTCTCTTCCTCGCTGGGCTAACTCCTGCTTTCGAAAGGATCAGGAACCATCGAGAAAGGGGCCGCCAACGTCACCTCGACCCAAGCAAGATGAGATACAACGACGCAAGATTGGGAAAGAGTATGCTCTGTCTGACATGCTTGCGGAAGAGAAGAGCGTGGAGGCCGTCATTCCGGAGCACTTAGTCAGCCAAGGAACAATTCATTATCAACTTTTCCAATCCTGAAAAACCATCTTGTCTGACTGAATAAATGTTAAGAGTTCTCGAGAGCTCCATCCTGCTCTCCCATCCAACAAAGCCGTTACAGAAAAGACCTCGATTAGTCATCTCAGCAGAGGTCAAAGAAGCTGACTATAAGACAATCCTGATGTCTCCTTCACCACTGAGCTCCCTTCGTAGCCAAGAGGTCGACGAATGCTATGGGGAAGGTTGGCTAGCTGACACTTGAGATGTTCCACAGCATAATTCATGTCCAAAACCCCATGGATGACTCATCATACGCCAAGGGTCAGGCATTTTTTTCCCCCCTCCGCAGCTCTGCTTTGTATATCAGGAGCCAAACCAACCTTCACAAATCAATGGAGACAGTCTCCGAATTGACTCACTTCGTTCAAGTTGGGTTGGAAGAGCCCCTCGAGCAACGTTTATGGAGATTCTCATCCAGGTCAGGGTTGTCCCAAAGGGGCTTTCTCAAGAGGTGACTGGACTTTCTTGAGGGTGATGACGATGGAGGTGTTCCTTGAAGACGTTTCGCTTCGCATCCGAGAAGCTTCTTCAGAACTTAAAGAAGCATCTGAAGAAACTGAAGAAGCTTCTCGGATGAGAAGCAAAATGTCTTCAAGGAAGAACAAGGTCCAGTTGACTCTTGAAAAAACACTTTTGGGACGACCATGACCTGGATGGCTGAGAATCTCCATAGACAAAGGATGAAAAATCAATCAACCAACCAACCAACTTTGGAGGGAATAATAGCTTTGAACTATCAGACCTTGGGTGTTAAGCACAGCCAAAATTGCGTCAGAAGAGGAAACTAGAGGCAAATTATTATTAGTCCTGGTGTAACAATAAACAGATAAAGGAAATGACTTTGGAGCAGGGGTGTCAAACTCGCAGTGACATGTTGTCATCATGTGATATATTATGACTTTCCCCCCCCTTCACTAAACTGGGGATGGGTGTGGCCAGCGCATGTTGTGCAGCTAGTAGCTGATTCCGACAGCGAGGAGGCTGGTGTGGTGCTGCGCCAGCAGCTTGTGTAGCTGGCACTTGAGTCAGACAATGAGGAGGCTGGAGAAGATGTGGTGCCAGGGATTCAGCCAGGGCCTTCAGAACCTCCAGAAGCTCCCTTAAGTGAAGAGGACGAAGAGGAGGAGCCTCTTCTCGATGCACGGGCACGCAGAGCTACCAAAAGGCAGGAGTGGCTCCTGAGGAGGAGGTCTCCTCGAGAGTAAGTCTTGGGGGCTAATTGGCCACTTCCTTAGCCTGTTTAAGGAGGGCCGCCAACTGAAGCAATTTGCAGGGAACAACTTTGTTCACATACCTTTGTGTCTTGTCTTGCTTATCTTATCAGCTTCCTGCAAATTGCTTCTGGGCATTCTGCCAACCACAGTAAGCTTTCAGTAATTATTCTTTGAATTCTTGGCGGCTGTTAATGCAATTAATTAACAGCCGTTGTTGTAAAAGAATGATTTATTTAGTAAACTAAGGTTTGAACGGACTTTGTGTGTGCTGTGTTCTTTGGGGTCCATAGCTGGGGCAGAACAGCGCATGACACATCCAGCCCATGGGCTGCAACTTTGACACCCCCCTGATCTGGAGGTCCTTAATCATCCAGGTCATAGTTGTCACACAAAGGGCCTTTTTCAACAGGGAATTGGACTTTCTTGGGTTTTTCCCTTGAAGACATTTGGCTTCTCATCCAGGAAGCTTCAATCAAAACTGAAGAAGCTTCTTCACTGAGAAGTGAAAGGTCTTCAAGTAAAAACAAAGTCCAGTCGCCTCTTGAAAAAAAAAAAAACACCTTTGGGTCCCTCAAGCTATTTTATGCTTTTAAGAAGGCTGGTATGGGGCTTTCAAGAGGAGAGAGCGGGGGCTATGGAGAAGAGTGGTAAGAAGATAAAATGGTTTGCATGACATCTTGAAAGGCGGTCACCAAAGTTGGCTTAGATCAGCCTTCCTCGTCTTGGTGTTCTCCAAGTGGATTGAGATTACTATTGTGGCCCGCCACAGATTCAGACAGTGAGGAGGTTGGGGAGGAATGTGGGCCAGTCCTGGAGTCTGGGGAAGGCTCGGACAAGGGCTCTGAGTCGGAGGCAGAGAGGGAGCCAAGGCCATCTGGTAGTTCTTTGCTGCCTCCAGAGTCTGACATCAGCGAGGCAGAAGAACAGCGGGAGCCTGTTCCCAGTGTGCATATGTGCAGAGCTGCTAGGAGACAGGAACAATTAAGGAAACAGGGTCGACTTGGGAGTAAGGCTTGGAGATGATTGGCCCCTCCCATAAGACATAAAAGAGAAGCGAACGGGACGTGAGCTTTTGCAGGAAGCAATTAGTTCATCTGGTCGATTCAAGATTGGAAACTTCTGTTTGTGACTCTGTGCCAAGTTTGGCCTTGCCCTGCGTCTGGAGCTCTTTGGCAGCGTTCCACATGAGATAGGTGGGGTGTTGACAACCTTCCTCTGAAAGACTGTTTATCAAGCTTTGCGGACTGTAAATGAAAGTAATTTACAGCTGTATGAATTAAAGAGGTTTGCCAGGACTAAGTTTGTGCTGTTTACTTTCTATTACAAAACAACAACAGAACAATTACAAAATTCCATAACTCACAGCCAGCAACATATCAGGACAAGCAATAATCGAAAGAAAATGGACTTACCGGGGGTCCTGGGTCTCCTTTCCAACCAGGGAGGCCAATGACAAATGGATATAAGGTGGGGCCCACAGGGTTGAAATCCTGAAAGCTATCTACAGCAGCCAGAGTGATGTAATCTGAGTTTGGTCCACGCGTTTCATAAACAGGATAAGGCCCTCCAAGCGCTGGTTTGGTGTAGAAGACAGTAGCCACGGTAGGACTGGATTTCTTTATCGCTGGCTGGATCACGACCTCCTTTGGTGCAGGGCCACCGGTGACCTTTTCCAACTTGTGTTTTGTGGTGACTGGAGAATGGCTACTGGATGAGTTCCTTCTGCTCTTCATCATCGGTTTTGTGGTACTGATGGTTGGTCCTTGGCTACTCAGCTTTTGGGATGTTTTCCTCATCTCTTTCTTATCTGGAGCCATGCCAAAGTTCACAGTTGAGTTTGGGAAGGCCAGAACATCTGGGCGGGTTGACCAAAGAGGTTTCTCCACAGTGGAAGCGCCCCCTAAAATTCTGGTGGTTGTCCGGTGAGCTGTTTTGGAAGTCGGATGTGCCACGGTGGCGTTCTGTTGGAGATTACGGATGGGTTGCGACGCTTCTGTGATGGTCCGAGAGGGAGACAACGCCACGGTGGACCTCACCTTCATGGTTGGTGTCACAGATGGTGCTTTAGGAACTCGAACAGTAGTCGATGCTCCCTGCAACCTCCTATCCCTCCGAGAAATGGGGGTCTTGAAGACCGTCGAGGGAGGGTTCATAGTGGTCAGATTCATCAAGCCCATCATGGCGAGGTCCAACTGTTTTGGAGTCATTTCAGAAGTTCTAGGATCTTTGGGCAGCAATGGGGAAAACGGCAGGAGGTCCGGTCGCAGGGTACCCAATTGTCTGCATTGTTTCTTCAGATGCTTACAGTAATTGTGAGCTGCCGTGGTGGAAAGATAAATATCAAACTGGCAGAGAGCACCTTCGAACTGGACCGAGCGTTGGTTGAGTCTTCCCAAGAGGAAAGAGCCTTCCGGGTCCAAGGTCTTCTCTTTCTTATTGTACAAATCCGCGTGTACTTTTTCTTTCCCACAAGAGGTCAGCAAGGTAACCGTTCCGCTTCGGATATCGATGGCAAAGTTGTGCCACCGTCCGTCGTGGACGTTGTAATCGAAATAGACGGAGCGCTTGTGACCGACGTAGACGACAATCTTGCCCGGAAGAAACTGAACCCCTAGTTGCAATTTCTTCCTTTTGCTCTTGACTGTGAATAGAAAAGCGCTGTTGACACGGAAGGAGCACACGCTTAAGACGAGAGTCAGGTCTGTGCCAACGGGGACCGGGATAACCGAGCTGGAGGGCACTTCGATGCGTGCCTGCTGGGTGAGGATGACTCCCAACCTGAAGGGGACAACTCCCTGAGGAACAGAGGGCGACAAGTCGGAGGTCCTTGGTCCCACCAGGCCCAGCCTCTGAAGGACGTCCACATCTAGAAGAAGGGAAGAAAGGATGAGTTATAAAGACAACCGTCCACTTATTCAAAAGAAGGTTTAGAGCAAGTCAAGTTTCCTTCTCTATTCTCATCCCTTGCAAAAGTGGATTTGTTTGCTAGTTACTAAAACCAAATATTGTTTTCCCAAAAGGTGTGTTTTTTTTTTCAAAAGGCAACTGGACTTGGTTTTTCCTTTAAGAGGTTTCGCTTCTCATCACAGAAGCTTCTTCGGGTTCTGACTGCCCTTGAAGAGGTTTCGCTTCTTATCACAGAAGCTTCTTCAGGTTCTGACTGCCCTTGAAGACGTTTTGCTTTTTATCACAGAAGCTTCTTCAGGTTCTGACTGCCCTTGAAGATGTTTCACTTCTCATCCAAGAAGTTTCTTCAGTTCTGATTGTCCTTGAAGAGGTTTCGCTTCTCATCACAGAAGCTTCTTCGGGTTCTGACTGTCCTTGAAGATGTTTCACTTCTCATCCGAGATGTTTCTTCAATTCTGACTGTCCTTGAAGAGGTTTCGCCTCTCATCACAGAAGCTTCTTCAGTTCTGACGTACTCTTTCAATCCATTCAAGGAAAAACAAAGTACAGTTGCCTTTTTGGGGGACGGGGAAGCCCCTTTGGGACAACCATGACCAGGATGATTGAGAATCTGCAAGGACAAACGTTTTTTCCTTCATCCACTGTTGTGGCACCCAAAAATCATCCTGGGCGGCTAGCTATTAATAGAGCTGGCCTTAGCCAGCAGCAGTGTGGTGATGAAGTGAAACTACAAAATTCACACGAGGGAATTTTTAAGGCGCTTTCCAAAATATTTCAAGATATGGAACATTTTTTTCTTCCTTCCCTCTGATACTATCTCCCGAATTTCTCCTCTTCGTTGGGGAGGGAAAAAAAAAAAAGAAGAAGAAGCAAGAATGAATGAGAAGGACGGCCAACTACAAGAAAAGCGATGGTTTTTGTCTCCTCAGGCCAACGGGAGTCAAGATCTCAAATTTTTGGCACGCCTGTTGTGATAGTACAGATCGCAGAAAGACAAGTAGACTCTCCCACCCAATCTCTTCAGCCCCCAAAAATAAAAATAAAAAAAAAAGAATGATTGTGTGTACTACAAGCTTTCTTCTCCTTCCTAACATCTCAGCCAATAAGGAAAAAACAGAAGTATTCCAAAGTCAGAGTAAAGGAGTGTGAAAAGATTCCGTCTATTATTTTCTAATAGGGACACGGTGGCTCAGTGGCTAAGACGCTAAGCTTGTCGATCAAAAGGTCGGCAGTTCAGTGGTTCGAGTCCCTAGTGCCACATAATGGGGTGAGTTCCCGTAACTTGTCCAAGCTTCTGCCAACCTAGCAGGAAGGAAGGAAGGAAGGGGAGAGGAGAGAGCAAAGGAAGGAAGTAATTCTGAGAGGGAAGGAGGGAGGAGGAAGGGAAGGAGGAAGGGAAGGAAAGAAGGAGGGAAGGAAAGAAGGGGAGAGGAGAGGAGAGAGGGGTGGGAGGGAGGGAAGAAGGAAGGAAGGAAGGAAGGAAAGAAGGAAGGAAGGAAGGAAGGAAGGAAGGAAGGAAGGAAGGAAGGAAGGAAGGAAATGGATGGAAACTAATCGAGGAGAGAAGCAACCTGGAATTAAGAAGAAACTTCTTAACAGTGAGGACAATTAACCAGTGGAACAGCTTGCCTCCAGAAATCGGGGCGCTCCATCACTGGAGGTTTTTCAGAAGAGTCTAGACAGTCATTTATATCTGAAATGGTATAGGTTCTCCTGCTTGAGAAGGGGGCTGGACTAGAAGACCTCCAAGGTCCCTTCCAACTCCTATTCTATTCTATTCTATTCTATTCTATTCTATTCTATTCTATTCTATTCTATTCTATTATTTTATTCTATTTTGATTTCAAAGAGAAGCTAAGCCTCTAGGCGCTTAGATGACACCACCCACAATCACACGACAGAATAACAGAGTTAGAGGTCATCTAGTCCAACCCTCTGCTCAAGCAAGAAACCCTAAACCCTATACGATTCCAGACAAACGGCTCTTAAAAACCTCCAGTGATGGAGCACCCATAACTTCTGATGGCAAGTCGTTCCACTGATTAATTGTCCTCACTGTTAGGAATTTTTTTCCTTAATTCCAGGTTGTTTCTCTCCTTGATGAGTTTCCACCCATTGCTTCTTGTCCTGCCTTCTGGTGCTTTGGAGAATAGCTTGAATCCCTCTTCTTTGGGGCAACCCCTCAAATATTGGAACACTGCTATCATGTCTCCCCTGGTCCTTCTTTTCATTAAACGAGACATACCCAACCTTCATCTCCAGCAAGTTGGGGACTCTCCAAATCCCTGCAACCCATTGAAGGCAATCGAAATCACTCAAAGAGAAGGGGATTTTACTATTTTAGGAGAAAGGACGCGACATGCCTTTCCATCCCAGCAGCTGTGGCTATGTAGCTTAATGATCCCTTTGGATCATCCTTTAAAAAGGGGAAGATCTCCAGAGGTTAGTCTTCTCACCAAGGTCCTCTTCTCAAGGGTTCATTCACCATCGTTGGCCTAAACATCCAATTACTGCAAAATTCCAGCTATGCAGAATTTCCCAGAATTTCTTACACGTTGAGGATTCTCAACGAGACGTTCGAGCATCTTCAGATAACGGCTTTTTCATCACGTTTTGGTTTATTTAGTGCACCGTGCTGGCCAGCTCGTCATCGTAATCCCATCCCAGATTACGGGATGGGAGAGGTCCCATGTGCTGCCTTGAAGACTTTGGAATGGAGGTCAGTGGAACTCCCTGCCTCCAGAAGTTGTGGATACTCCAACTTTGGAAGTTTTGAAGAAGAGTTTGGAAAAGCCATTGTTCTGAAATGCTATAGCACCGTGATGGCAAACCTATGGCATGCGTGCCACAGGTGGCACAGGTGATTAAATTGCAGGATTGCAGGCTAACTCTGCCCACTGCCAGGAGTTCGATCCTGACCAGCTCAGGGTTGATTCAGCCTTCCATTCTTCCAAGGTGGGTAAAATGAGGACCTGGATTGCTGGGGGCAAAAGACTGATTTTGTAAACCGCTTAGAGAGGACTGTAAAAGCACTGTGAAGCGGTATATAAGTCTAAAGGCTATTGCTATTTGTCTCTATTTCTGTCTGTCTATTCTATCTATCTATCTATCTATCTATCTATCTATCTATCTATCTATCATCTATCTATCTATCTATCTATCTATCATCTATCGATCGATCGATCATCTATCTACCTACTCTATCTATCTATCTATCTATCATCTATCTATCTATCTATCTATCATCTACCTATCTATCATCTATCTATCTATCTATCTATCTATCTATCATCTGTCTGTCTATCTATCTATCTATCTATCATCTATCTATCTATCTATCTATCATCTATCTATCTATCATCTATCTATCTATCATCTATCTATCTATCTATCTATCTATCTATCATCTGTCTGTCTATCTATCTATCTATCTATCTATCTATCATCTATCTATCATCTATCTATCTATCTATCTATCTATCATCTATCTATCATCTATCTATCTATCTATCTATCTATCTATCTTCTATCTATCTATCATCTATCTATCTATCTATCTATCTATCTATCTATCATCTATCTATCTATCTATCTATCTATCATCCATCCATCCATCCATCCATCCATATCTATCTAAGAGCCATGGTGGCACAGTGATTAAAATGCAGTATTGCAGGCTAACTCTGCCCACTGCCAGCAGTTCGATCCTGACTAGCTCAAGGTTGACTCAGCCTTCCGTCCTTCCGAGGTCAGTAAAACAAGGACCCAGATTGTTGGGGGCAATAGGCTGACTCTGTAAACCACTTAGAGAGGGCTGTAAAAGTACTGTGAAGCGGTACATAAGTCTAAGGGCTATTGCTATCCGCAAGAATAAAACTTGGGAGAAAAAAGAATTTGGATCCAACCATCGCTTATGGGTGTCCATAACCTAACATACGAAGGATTGAAAAATCCAGAACTTAGCATAAAAAGCTAAGGCGTCTGAATGGGTCATACAGAATAAGGAGGGGGGGAGAAAGAAATTAAATTGATGCAAACTCCAGCCACATTCACATCGGACTCTAATGTTTGCCCTCCAATTGACTGTTTCCAGGGATCGGCAACCTTTGAAGGACAGAAGTTCGCCCTTCTCATCCTTCTCAAGACTTGTTCCAGACGGGGGTTGGGGGGGAAACCTAGCCAATGAAAGCTGGTCCCTGTTGTACGTGTGGGGATTTTGATTCTCTGTTTCCATCCAGGCCCACGGAATGACCTTTGAAAGACTGACGAGCCCAATGTTTCCTTGGCACGCTACCCGTCCTCCGGGTGGGGGGGAATGCCACTGATGGACCAAACACATCGGTTGGCTGAGTGGAAAATCTTGGCACGGCTGAAGGTCTGCGGAGATTCTCCATCGTCCAGGTCTCATGGTGGTGCCAAAGGTGCTTTTCTTTCTTTCTTTCTTTCTTTCTTTCTTTCTTTCTTTCTTTCTTTCTTTCTTTCTTTCTTTTTCTTTTTTTTGGTCTTCCAAAAAAGCAACTGGACTTTCTTAGGTTTTTTTCTTATTTCGAAAACGTGTCGCTTCCCATCCGAGAAGCTTCTTCAGTTCTGCTCCTCGGATGAGAAGCGAAACTTTTTCAGAGAAAACGTTCATCATCAGCAAATTATTTCGATCGACAAGCTCAGCCACTGAGCCACCGCGTCGCTCCTTTATACCCAACTTTATACCCATATACAACTTTATACTCTACTTTATACCCAACTGCAATTCTTCCTCCACCATTTTTTTTCTCAAGTCTCCAGTTCTGGGATTTGGCAGCTTGGAGGCCAACCAGACACTCCTTCCCCAGAAGGCGTAGAGATGGAGGCACCCCGCCCCCCCAAAAAAAGAGGTGAAAAATTACCTTCAGGATTTCCGTGCGTGAATCCAAGCAAGCAAGTCAAACAGAAAACCGTCCAGAGAAAAGGAAACCCCCTAAAGGGAGGGGAAAAAAAGATTTTTTTAAAAAAGGAGAAACATATCAAATCATTATTATTTCTTTATTTCTTATTGTTTTTTGTTTTATTTCTTATTTCTTTTCCCAACAGAATCAGGGGGACATAAACCGAGAACAATGAAGATGTGACCAGAAGTGGTATTCAGTTGGTTCAGATCGGTTCGCCCGAACCGGTAGCAGAAATCGGCTCTATGCCATCCTATTTAGGCATGTTTTTGAAGCCAGGTGAATGCATGGAAGGCCAGGAGTATGCATAGACGCTTGTGCACTCATATTTGCGAACCGGTAGGGAAAGTAAGTGGGTACCACCCTTGGATGTGACAACCGCAACATTGCGTTACAGCAGGAAATGGCGTGTGGATGGTTTCAACCACCCCGTTGGGCCTTTTTGAAGGATGTTTTATGGGATCCCTTTTCTTCTACCACTTTTTTCTCCCTCTCTCCTAAAAAAAAACCAAAAAACAACCCAGTCCGAAACACAGAGGCTCCCATCAGCCATTCTGTAATCCTCACCGCCCTTTTAGAAACTTCAACAAATTTTGAGGGTTGTTTCTCACCTCCTACACTGTTTCCCTGAAAATAAGACCCAACCGGAAAATAAGCCCTAGCATGATTTTTCAGGATGCTCATAATATAAGCCCTACCCCCCAAAAAATAAGCCCCAGTTAAGATTGTCAGCCAGATGGATGCATTTAGTACCGTATTTCCCCCAAAATAAAACCCAACCAGAAAATAAGTCCTAGCATGATTTTTCAGGATGCTCATAATATAAGCCCTACCCACCAAAATAAGCCCCAGTTAAGATTGTCAGCCAGATGGATGCATTTAGTACCGTATTTCCCCCAAAATAAAACCCAACCGGAAAATAAGTCCTAATGCGTCTTTTGGAGCAAAATAGTTGTTTATTTCACCTTGGTGTAAGTGTCTAATCTTGGCCACTTGAAAATTTGTGAAGTTCAGCTTCCAGAATTCCCTAGTGGGTCACTCTGGCTGGGGACATCCGGTAGTTGAAGTCCACAAATCTTATCAAGTGGTCAAGTTTGGACACTTCTGTCTCCTGACTTGAAGGCACCACTTTGGGGAGATACTTCTCACACTTCCCTTCACAACTCCCAAGCAACAACACCCCCAAAATAACCTTCTCCTTTTCCCAGGATGAGCCTCATAATTCAGAAAGGGCCCTTTTTCCCAGGTTCCCTCCAGACTAACATGAGTTTCCACCTGGGTGTTCGCAGGGGTTCGGGAGAACCTCTAGCTAAGATTCTGTGGAGTTTGCAGGACACCCAAATCCCACTCTTGGCTGGCCCTGCCCACCCCTCCCCTCCCAGAAGTCCCCACGCAGCCCGTTTTGGATGCAGGGTATGTGCGGCGTCTCGTGGAGGGTGAAAATGGGCCTACTGGAAGTTCAGAAAAGCTGGAAACAGGCCCATTTCTGCCTCCAGAGGGCCTCCGGAGCCTGGGGAGGACATTTTCGCCCTCCCGGAGGCTCGAAAAAAGCCTTCGGAACCTGGGGAGGGCAAAAACGCAGTCTCCCCCTCCGCCATGGTGCAGGAGGCTAACTAGGCCACGCCCACCATAGCCACGCCCACCCAGCAACCAGGCAGAGAACCCCTTGCTAAAATTTCTGAAGCTCACTCCTGGTTTCCACCGACAAGTCAACTTTTGCAAAACTAAAAATCAGGATTAATTTGTGACGGAGACAGAGAGTTCCAAACGGCCCTGGGATTTCCAACTTTTGTAGCTTTTTGTAAGCAGCCAAGAAGTGGATAAAATAATAATAATTATTTTTTTAAAAAAAAAAAAAAAGTGGGGGGGATCGAAACTAAAACATACTGGTGGCCAAAATACACACACACGCGCGCATATATACACGCAAGCGTCCCCTTATCGTGTAAAAAGCAGACGCGGCTTTCCAAGTTTGCAGCTGTCCGAAATATCACAACTCTTTGTGCAACGGCCTCTCCGTGGCAACCTGAAACCAGTTGCTTAGCCTACCTTGCAGGGACGGTGTGTAGGGAAGGACAGGGGAAGGGTGAAGAAGTGGCGTGCTGATTGCAAAGAAGCGGGGAAGCTACGGCATAAATGTACGAATAAAAGTGGAGTAGGTGGAAGTTGGGGCATGTTTTGTCTCTGGATTGCCTGCATCCATCTGTGGTGGGCTTGAGGATCTTTAAGGGGCCCTCCAGGTCTTTCCAAGCACCAAGAACTTGGAGACCCTCCAAGTTGTGCTCAACTTCTTAGGAGGTGGGGAAAGGATCACACATTGCCCCCTCTCAGTATACACGAAAGACAGAAGGAACTTCTTATAAACCGGGGGGGGGGAGGGATTTCTATATCAGATGGACGAGCAGTTTACCCATCAAGAGTTCTGATTGGAACTTGGCTTAAAAAGTGGACTGCATATACTGGTTTATTTAAGTATGTGATCAAACCCACCCCCTTCTCTCTCTCTCTCTTTCTGTCTCTGTCTCTCTCCTTCTCTCTCTCTCTCCTGTCTCTCTCTCTTTCTTTCTTTCTCTCTCTCTCTTTCTCTCTCTCTCTCCTGTCTCTCTCTCTCTCTCCTGTCTCTCTCTCCTGTCTCTCTCCTTCTCTCTCTCCTCTCTTTCTTTCTCACTCTTTCTCTCTTTCTCTCATTCCCTCTCTCTCTTTCTCTCCCTCTCCCTCTCTCTCCTTCTCTCTCTCTTTCTTGCTCTCTCTCTCTCCTTCTCTCTCTTTCTCTCTCTCTCCCCTGTCTCTCTCTTTCTTTCTATCGCTGTCTCTCTCCTTCTCTCTCTCCTGTCTCTCTCTCCTCTCTCTCTCTTTCTTTCTGTCTTTGTCTCTCTCCTTCTCTCTCTCCTGTCTCTTTCTTTCTTTCTTTCTCTCTCCTGTCTCTCTCTCTCTCCTGTCTCTCTCTCTTCCTTTCTCTCTCTCTCTCCTGTCTCTCTCTTTCTCTCTCTCTTTCTCTCTCTCTCCTTCTCTCTCTCCTCTCTTTCTTTCTCGCTCTTTCTCTCTCTTTCTCTCTCTTTCTCTCATTCCCTCTCTCTCTTTCTCTCCCTCTCCCTCTCTCTCTCTTTCTCTCTCACTCTCCAACTGATTTGAATGTAAATCACTGGGTTGCAAACACAACACAGAGAAATGTGTAAGCTAAACAGCAATTAGGACAGGAGAGATGCCGGGATCAGACACCCCCCCCTCCCTCCCTTTCCTGTTTTAGGCTTTGCAAAACTGGAAATGCAAGGAGGACTGATTGCAACACACACACACACACACACACACACACACACAAATAAACGTATCAATGCAGAGAGTTTAGAGGATAAATCCCATACGGGCACCTTTCCTATGAAACCAGGTGGAGCTTTTCATTCAGTGGGTGAGGTGAAAATTGGGTGGAGGTTTACAAAGGGGAGGTCAGACGTTGGAGGCCATTTGGTTTTAGAGAGGCGCTGAAGAGGAGGCGGAGGGAGGGAGGGGAGGGAGGAAGGAAGGGAAAGGAGGGAGGGAGGGAGGAGAGAGAGAGAGATGGAGGAAGGAGAAATGGATGAATTGGTGGATGAATGGATGGATGGAAGGACGGAGGGGAAAGAGGAAGGAAGGAAGGAAGACAGGCAGGCAGGCAGGCAGGAACAGATGGATGGATGGATACATGGAGGGAGAGAGGAGAAAGAGAAAGGAAGGAAGGAAGGAAGGAAGGAAGGAAGGAAGGAAGGAAGGAAGGAGGGAAGGGAAGGAAAGGAAAGGAGGGAGGAGAGACAGATGGATGGGTGGATGGATAGATAGATGGAGGGAGAGAGGGGAAAGAGATAGGAAGGGAGGGAGGGAAGGAGGGAGGGAGAGAGGAAGGAAGGAAGGAGGGAGGGAGGGAAGGGAAGGGAAGGGAAGGGAAGGAGGGAGGAGAGATAGATGGATGGGTGGATGGATAGATAGATGGAGGGAGAGAGGGGAAAGAGATAGGAAGGGAGGGAGGGAAGGAGGGAGGGAGAGAGGAAGGAAGGAAGGAAGGAAGGAAGGAGGGAGGGAGGGAGGGAAGGGAAGGGAAGGGAAGGGAAGGGAAGGGAAGGGAAGGGAAGGGAAGGGAAGGGAAGGAAAGGAGGGAGGAGAGACGGATGGGTGGATGGATAGATAGATGGAGGGAGAGAGGGGAAAGAGATAGGAAGAGAGGGAGGGAAGGAGGGAAGGAGGGAGGGAGAGAGGAAGGAAGGAAGGAAGGAAGGAAGGAAGAAGGAAGGAAGGAAAGAAGGAATCTCTCTGCTGCTGTCCCATATTGAATTTAGGCCCAGGATTCATTGATACCTAAACAAACTTTTGACTTGTTTAGAAATATCAAGCGGGAAAAGAGGAGAGGGTTCAGCATCCCTTCTCACTTCGCAGCGATCCATTTAGGCACAAATGAAACAGGCAGAAGGTCACCGATCAACAGAGAGAGAGAGAAAGAGAGAGAGAGAGATGTCTGCAGAATAATCTACCTGCAGATAATAAGCGTTGTAGGGTTTCCTGCCTAAACAGGGGGTTGGACTAGAAGACCTCCAAGGTCCCTTCCAACTCTGTTATTCTATTCCAAGTCAAAGGGAGGTGGTTCCCTGCACACAACACACACCTGGGCACCTGCTGCAGGTGAGATCAGACCCTTCCATCCATCCATCCATCCATCCATCCATCCATCCATCCATCCATCTCCAGGCTGCAGGTATTGTCTGAGTAATCCTTGCTGCCCGAGATCTCCTAGGCCAGTAATGGCGAACCTATGGCACGCGTGCCAGAAGTGGCACGCAGAACCATCTCTCCGGGCACATGAGCCGTTGCCCGTTGTTCTTCCAGGTTCCGCCGCGCTGGCCAGCTAGTCTTCTCGCGCGCGGAAGTGCTGCAAACTGGAAGAGCATCCACCCGGTGCACATACATGCGCCAGGAAGTTGATCTTCTGGTTTCCAATGCACACGCGTGTCAGCCAACTGGTCTTCACATGTGCAAAAACCAGACGACCAGATGGCCAGTGCACACGCATGTGCCGGAAACCGGAAGATCATTTTCCCAGTGTGCGCGTGTGGACCAGGTGGCTGTTCTTCCAGTTTCTTGCACCCATTGCGTGCGCGCTCCCGTTTCGGCACTCGGTGCGAATCCTGTCCTAGGCTAAGGACCGACCGCAGTGGTGGATCTGGCCGGCGAGCCAAAGCCAAGAAGTCATCGACCCAGGGGTGAAATGCTCCTGGTTCAGACCGGATCGAGCGATCCGGTAGCGATCGTCGTGGTTGGTTCGACAATCCGGTAGCGATGGTAGAGTGAAGCTCCGCGCACCTGCCCAGGTGTCCCTGGTTTTAACCAGAAAGAATTTGTGTTTTTTACCTTCTGGGCATGCGCAGAAAGTTTTGCGCATGGACAGGTCTGAGTGTGCATGTGATATGCGCACACGCGAGCGAACCAAGCTAAATAGATTTCATCCCCACCCTCCCCCTAGATAGGGATCAATTTGGTATAGAGACGAAGTACCACAATTTAGATAAAATTATGTTGGGGATTGAAAAGAAAATGCTAGCGAGATTTTACAACCTCTTATTAGGCGAAGACAGAGCAGAAGGAATAGCTAGGAATCAATTAAGCATTTGGGAAAAAAATATTAGCTACAGACTAAATTTTAATGACTGGGAGGAGGCTTGGAATAGAAATTATAATCTTACTAAATCAGCAACTTTACAGGGAGAACCACTATAAAATATTTCACAGATGGTACCTAGCCCCAGCTAGACTAGCAAAAATATTTCCCAGTGCCTCAGCAATTTGTTGGAAGTATGGAAAGGAGGTCGGCACCTTCTTTCATATGTGGTGGTCCTGCCCGGAGACAAAAAAGTTTTGGACAAAAATACGAATTTGGCTACGAGAAATAGTGGAAGAAGATATAAAAACTTTCCCCGAAATCTTTTTATTAGGAATGATGGGAGACGGACTCTCTAAGGACAAGATACAATTAATTATACATGTTATAACAGCGGCCAGATTAACCTTTGCAAAATACTGGAAGGATGAACAAACCCCTCCGGAGATGACAATAATAAATAAAATCCTAGAATGCGCAGAAATGGCAAAATTAACTAGTGTTCTTAAAGACGATGAGAATTCAAAATTTAAGGCAGTATGGGAAAGGTGGTACAAATGGTGGAATAATAGAACAAGACTACAAGGATATGTCTATTTCTAATAATGATAGATTTGACGATACTTGATATGTACATAATGTAAATATGTAACCGCACGACACCTCAGATGTTAACTGAGATTTGATGTTTTCTTTTTAATTTTTTTTTTAAAAAATCAATGAAGTATTATTAAAAAAAAAAAAAAAAAGATTTCACCCCTGCATCCACCCCATATAAAAGCCCTTCCAGATCCACCACGCTCTTGATGCCAATCAAATGTCTCCCCAGATGTGGCAACCTAACAGCTGCTTTTCGCTCCCCTTCTCCTCTATCTTTAGCAAGTAGGACCATTGACACGGGAGCTTCCCACGTCCTCCTCTCTTTGAAAGCCTGTCTGATCTCAAATCAAGATCTTTGCAAAAGGAGGCCGGATCTGGAAGTTGGGAGTGGCCAAGGCCACCAAAGGGAGGTCTAAGGGAGATTCTCAATGTTAGGCTCTTGTTCTTGATCAAGTCTTGGAGGATCATCTTACTCCCTGGT
The DNA here is from genome assembly GCA_022577455.1 of Arizona elegans. Classification (NCBI taxonomy): domain Eukaryota; kingdom Metazoa; phylum Chordata; class Lepidosauria; order Squamata; family Colubridae; genus Arizona; species Arizona elegans. The sequence continues at coordinate 1,803,200 of JAKOOJ010000031.1, forward strand.
CATCTTTCAGCCAGGAGGAGACAGGGGTGGGCCTCTTGCCAAGAGAGAGCTGGGTGGGCAGTTGGGAGGGAGGGCTTTCCACCTCAACACACCTAAGACCTTTCCCCCTTTCCCACAGAGATGCCCACCCTTCCGGCTATCTTCACAGGGCCATCCCATCCAACAAAATGCATGACTGGGGGTGTGGGTGGATGGCCAGCTTCTCTCTCCTTCTCCTCTCTCTCTCTTTCTCCTCTCTCTTCTCCTCTCCTCCTCTATCTTCCTCCTCTCCTCTCTTTCTCCTCCTACATCTTCCTCCTCTCCTCTTCTTCATCTATCATCTATCTTCTTCTCCTTTCTCCTCCTCCTCCTATCTTGTCATCTATTTCTCTCCTCCTCCTCCTACGTCTTCTCCTCCTTCTCCATCTCCTCTCCTCTATCTTCTTTTCATCTTTCTTCTTCTTCATCTCCACCTTCTCCTCTATCTTCTCTTCCCCTTCCTCTATCTTTTATCTATCCTTTTCTCCTTCCTCCTCCTCTATCTTCTTTTCATCTATCTTCTTCTCCTTCTCTTCTTTCTCCTCCTCCTCTTTCTCCTCCTACACATCCTCCCTCCTCCTCTATCTTCTTTTCATCTATCTTCTTCTCCTTTCTCCTCCTCCTCCTTATTTTCATCTATCTTCTCCTCCTTTTCTCCTCCTCCTCTATCTACTTGTCATCTTCTTTTTCTCTTCCTCCCCTTCGTCTTCCTCCTTCTCCTTCTCCTCCTCTATCTTCTTTTCATCTTTCTTCTTCTTCATCTCCACCTTCTCCTCTATCTTCTCTTCCTCTTCCTCTATCTTTTTATCTATCTTTTCTCCTTCCTCCTCCTCTATCTTCTTTTCATCTATCTTCTTCTCCTTCTCTTCTTTCTCCTCCTCCTCTTTCTCCTCCTACACATCCTCCTCCTCCTCTATCTTCTTTTCATCTATCTTCTTCTCCTTTCTCCTCCTCCTCCTTATTTTCATCTATCTTCTCCTCCTTTCTCCTCCTCCTCTATCTACTTGTCATCTTCTTTTTCTCTTCCTCCCCTTCGTCTTCCTCCTTCTCCTTCTCTCTTCTATCTTCTTTTTCATCTTTCTTCTTCATCTCCACCTTCTCCTCTATCTTCTCTTCCTCTTCCTCTATCTTTTATCTACCTTTTCTCCTTCCTCCTCCTCTATCTTCTTTTCATCTATCTTCTTCTCCTTTTCTTCTTTCTCCTCCTCCTCTTTCTCCTCCTACACATCCTCCTCCTCCTCTATCTTCTTTTCATCTATCTTCTTCTCCTCCTCTTTCTCCTCCTCCACCTCCCTCCTCCTCTATCTACTTTTCATCTGTCTTCTTTTTCTCTTCCTCCTCTTCCTCCTCCTCTATCTTCTTTTCATCTATCTTCTTCTTCACCTTCACCTCCTCCTCCTCCTCTATCTTTTTATCTATCTCCTCCTCCACTTTCTCCTCCTTCTCTCTCCTCCTCTTTCTCCTCCTTCACCCCTCCTCCTTTATCTTCCTTTCATCTATCCTCTTCTTCTTTTCATCTATCTTCTTCATCTCCTCTTTCTCCTCCTTCTCCTCCTCCTCCACCTTCTTATCATCTTTCTTCTTCTTCACTCCTCCTCCTCTATCTTCTCTTCCTCCTCCTCTGTCTTTTATCTTTTCTCCTTCCTCCTCCTCTATCTTCTTTTCATCATTCTCCTCCCCCTCCTCCTCCTCCTCCTCCTCCTCCTCCTCTATCTTCTTTTCATCTTTCTTCTTCTTCTTCACCTCCTCCTCGTCCTCCCCCCCCCCATTTCCCCCCCACCAGCCAGCATTCCACCAAGGGAGCATCTGCAAAGCGTGGCCGTCTCTGACAGCCGCAGGGCAAGCCAACTCTCTTAACCCCTTGGGCTCCGGGGGGTGGGTGGGGGAGGAATGGGGGCAGAGCCAGAGGGAAGGAGGAAGAGAGAGAAGGAGGGAACGGGAGAGAGGGAGGGAGGGAGAGACCCGGTGTCTTTCCTCTCTCTCCTCTTGACTCGCGAAAACCCTCGCCCTTCCTCCTCCTCCTCCTCCTCCTCCTCCTCCTCCGCACAGACACACAGTCCTTTTCCACCTCCCAACAGGGACCAGGAATGAATGAGCGAGAAAGCCAATGAATGAGTTTCTCCAGAGTTTGATGCTTTCCATGCAGCGGGAGCTCCCCAGAGTCCCCTCGGGAAGAAGTGGTGGGGGGCGCGTGGATCTCAATTGTATGAATAAACCAACTCTCCCGGGCGGGGAGGGGAGTGGGGGGGCGAACTGCCCCAGCTTCACCCCCCCACACACACTCCCTTCCTTGTTCTCCCCCCTTCATCTGCAAAAAGGTGGGAACGCGTTGCCCCTTATAGTCAGACCCACCTTTTAAGGCATCTTCAGGACGGGGTGGGGGGGTGGGTGGGAAAAGGTGGGGAAGAGGAGGAGAGGGGGAAACCCCCCCTTTCTTTCTTTCTTTCTTTCTTTCTTTCTTTCTTTCTTTCTTTCTTTCTTTCTCTTTCTTCCTTTCTTTTCTTTCTTTCTTTCTTCCTTCCTTCCTTCCTTCCTTTCTTTCTTTCTTCCTTCCTTCTTTCTTCTTTCTTTCTTTCTTTCTTTCTTTTCCATCTCAAAACTTTCTCTTTCTCCTTCTTCTCCTCTCTCTCCTCTCTCTCTCCCCCCCCCTCCCTCTTGCCTTGAACATGCCTTTTCGTCGCTTGGATCCCCCCCACCCACCCACCCACCGGAGCAAGAGCTGGGCTCCTTCCAGGCCTGCTCCCAACATCTGGATGTTCCTCTTCCCCCCCATCCCAAGACCCCAAGACCCCTGCCCCCCCTGTTCTCCCTCCCTGCCCCCACTCCCTCCCCTCCCTGCCCCCCCTCCCCCAGCTTTCCGGACCCTGACAGCTTGCAGCCCCCCCCCACCCTTTTTTTTTTTTTGGCTTGCTGGCTCGCTCACCCCCTTAGCGCGGCGGCTTTCAGTCTGAAGGCAAGCGGCCTCAATACCGACGTCATCCCGTTCTCAGTGCATGGCTGTTCCGCGGCAAAGCCTCAGAAAAGCTGGCTCGGGGGTGCATCTTCCGCTCCAGCCGCCCCCCGAAGGGTTCAACGCCGCAGCCCGGCTCGGAAAGTCTCTTCTGGGCTCAGCCCCGCGTTGCGCTCTCGCCTCCGGAGGAATCCTGAGCTTGTAAGGGCTGGCCGGAAAGTTTGCGCTTCCCATTTAAGTCTCGGCTCGCGGGTG